>JAVJIF010016212.1:0-117500 GCA_038442645.1 Agave tequilana | reverse complement strand
GATCATAATCAAATGGCCGGATCGAGAATTTATATGTCTAAAGACATAGATCTAACAAACTAACTACTTTCGGCCGTCCATTTTGCTCCGCTTGATGGATGGGAAAAAATATTTAAAGCTCTTGATTGTTGGTTTATAGATACTTAAAAGAATATAGATCAACTTCAAGGGAGTGGATCTTGTATTCGAATATTGGAGGGTTGTATTTAAGGTGGAAGGACTCGGGCCTAAATCCTTTTGGACGGACACAAGTCTATCTTATATGGGTGTGTGTTGGGGGGGTGTATATTTATGTATGTATGTATGTAGATATATATGTACACACACATACATATAGATAAACTTGTCTCCTTCCAAAAGGACTTGAGCCTGAGTCCTTCCAACTCAACTATAACCCTCTGACAATTGAATACAAGATCAACTCCGTTGAAGTAGATCTATATTATTTCAAGTATCTATAAACTAAAAATCAAGTGTTTTGAATATTTTTTGTACATGTATCAAGCGGCGCAAAATGGATGGCCGAAAGTAGTGAGTTGGTTAGATCTATAACTTTAGACGTACAAATCCTCTATCTAGCCATTTGATTATGATATAAATATTTAAAAACTCCTACAAACCAATTTTTATTAGATTTCAAATGTTCTACACTGTTAACTAACCAACTCATTATTTAGGCCGTCCGTTTTCCCCTACTTGATGTATAGGAAAAAAGTATTGAAAACACTTGATTTTTGGTTTATAGATACTTAAAATAAAATAGATCAACTTCAACGGAGTGGATATTCAAATGTCGGAGGGTTGTATTTGAGGCGGAAGGATTCGACCTCGAATCCTTTTGGAAGGACACAAGTAGAGTCCTTCCAAAAGGATTCGAGGTCGAATCCTTCCGCCTTAAATACAACCCTCCGATATTCGAATACAAGATCCACTCCGTTGAAGGAGGCCGAAACCTTCCCACTCAAATACCAACATTCAACATCCAAATACAAGATCCACTCTATTGAAGTTGATCTATACTATTTCAAGTATCTATAAACCAAAAAACAAGTGTTTTGAATACTTTTTGCTCATGCATCAAGGGAAAACGGACAGCCTACATAGTAAGTTGGTTAGTTTAACGGTGAAGAACATTTGAAACCTTACAAAAATTGGTTTGTAGGAATTTTTAAATGTTTAGATCATAATCAAATGGCCGGATCGAGAATTTGTATGTTTAAACACATAGATCTAACTAACTCACTACTTTCAGCCGTCCATTTTGTGCCGCTTGATAGATGGGCAAAAAATATCCAAAACACTTAATTTTTGGTTTATGGATAATTAAAATAATATAGATCAAGTTCAACGGAGTGGATCTTGTATTCAAATGTCAGAAGGTTGTATTTGTGTTGGAAGGATTCGAGCTCAAATTCTTTTGGAATGATTCGAGGCCGAATCCTTCTCACTCAAAACATCTAACATTCGAATATAAGATTCACTCCGTTGAAGTTGACCTATATTATTTCAAGTATTTATAAATCAAAAATTAAGTATTTTGAATACTTTTTGCCCATACATCAAGTAGGAAAAAAACGGACGGCCTAAATAGTGAGTTTGTTAATTTAACGGTATAAAACATTTAAAACCTAACAAAAATTGGTTTGTAGGGGTTTTTTAAATGTTTAGATCATAATGACATGGCTGGATCAAGAATTTGTATGTCTAAAGACATAGATTTAACCAACTCACTACTTTTGGCCGTCCATTTTGCGTCGCTTGATGGATGGGAAAAAGAGTTCAAAACACTTGATTTTAGTTTATAGATACTTGAAATAAAATATATCAACTTCAACGGAGTGGATCTTGTATTCAAATGTCAAAGGGTTAAATTTGAGTGGGAAGGATTCGGATTCAAATCCTTTGGAAGGACACAAGTCTATGTATGTATGCATGTATGTATAGAGAGAGTTGGACTACAACAAAAAATGTTTATTTTTTGGTGCAACTCTACACGGTTCAAATCATATGTTCCAACATCCAAATGCAAGATTCACTCTGTTAAAGTTGATCTACATTATTTGAAGTCTTTAAAAATCAAAAATCATGTCATTTGAATACTTTTTACTTATACATCAAGTCGGTGCAATACGGACAACCGAAAGTAGTAAGTTAGTTAATTTAACAGTGTAGAATATTTAAAATCTAACAAAAAATAGTGTGTGAGGGTTTTTAAATATTTAGATCATGATGAATTGGTCGGATCGAGAATTTGTATATCTAAAATGTAGATCTAAGCAATATGCTACCTTCGGCCGTCTATTTTGTGCCCGCTTGATGGCTAAGCAAAATATATTCAAATAGCATAATTTTTTTATTTTTAGAGACTTCAAATAATGTAGATCAACTTCAACGGAGTGGATTTTACATTTGGATATCAGAACATGAGATTTAAACCGTGTGGATTTGAACCCAAAAATAAATGTTTATTTTGTAGTCTAACTCTCTCTCTCTCTCTCTCTCTCTCTCTCTCTCTCTCACACACACACACACACACACACATGCAGAAAAATGTATATCAGAGTGTCTCTCAGCCGGCAGTGATGTGGCACAATATGTGACACAGTCTTCGGTAATCTAATGACGATCCCGCTTTGGAAATAACTAAAATTACTAAAAGCCCATTCTGTTCAAAAAAGACAGTTTTTCTTGGGATGAGATTAGTTTTATATTCTTTATTATTATCTTCCCCTCTTTTCTATATATCTATCTCTCCATGTATCTCCGCGCTTTCAGATCTGGATTTCAAATTCGCAGAGAATGTCGTTCTAACAAAAGCGGGAGTGGGATCAGATATTGATTTTGAGTTTGTAGACTTAGATCTCCATCAGATCTCCATCAGATTTCTCTCGGCCTGTCTATTTTAATGTCGAGCCCCAACCATAATTCATCTTCGGCCACCCCATTTCATCGCCGGCTCCGCCCCCTTTCTCACAATCTGAATATTAATCAGTTATCAAGTTCAACTTTATCACAGAATATAGCAAATCCAGCATGAGGGAGCTCTTCGGATGCAGATCAAGAGGTTAGTTTCTTTTATCGCTTTTATGTATGTTATTCTTCGTCGTAATTGTAGCTGGAAAATTTATTGGGTGCCCTAGATGAGACTGCGACCTAGTATAAATTTTATACTAAAAGATGCGACTAAGGTCACAG
Source organism: Agave tequilana (assembly GCA_038442645.1). Taxonomy (NCBI): domain Eukaryota; kingdom Viridiplantae; phylum Streptophyta; class Magnoliopsida; order Asparagales; family Asparagaceae; genus Agave; species Agave tequilana. The sequence continues at coordinate 114,305 of JAVJIF010016212.1, read as the reverse complement.
TTTTTAATACATAATCTCATAATTCTTTTAAACTGTGATCTTAATCGCAGTCTATAATTACATTAGATGTGTGACCTTTATCGCAGTTCTTTAATATATTAAAGTTTCTGTTTATCTTTTAGTCATTAATTATTTAAGGACTGCGACAATAATCACAGTATTTAATATAACAGTTTCTGTTATATTATAAATATTCTAAAGGATGAGACTAAGGTCACAGTTTTTATAAATAATTTCACAATTCTTTTAAACTGCGGCCATAGTCGTAATCTATAATTATATTACGTGTGTGACTTTAGTCGCAGTCCTTTAATATATTAAAGTTTTTGCCTATCTTATATTCATTAATTATTTCAGGACTGGGACAATAGTCGCAGTATTTAATAAAACACTTTCCGTAATATTATAAACATCTACAGCAGCACGACTACGTTCCTCAAATATTTTTGATAGTGTGACTCAGGTCGTAGTCTTTAATTATTATTTTTATGTTGCTTTCCTCAATTATTTCTTTTATTTTAATATAACAATTTTTTGATAGGAAATGAAATTGCATGGTGAACTGTCTGAAAGTGTGGTTACTTTTTAGGACAGAAATTTGCAACATATGATAAGCATACAACTTCTACAATGCTTATGCAACGAACAGAAGCTTTGGCGTGAGAAAAAAGGAATAGATAAATCATGGAGGCCTCTACATGAAGTTATTTGTAGAAAATATTGTTGCAACATAGAGGGTATGAAGAATTTGGGTGACAAAAGATAAGAGGGCTTACCGTCAACCATCGTATTGATACTAGAGTTCAGTGTCCTGCTGAGATGCATATTCGTTTGTGTTTATTACCAGACAGAAGGTTTTAGGTGGTCACAAAATTGTTGATTCGCATCGCATGATTTATCAAGTCTGGATAAGGTCAATCACTTTTATTCTCATCAGACATATCGATCAAAATGAGTAAAAGGATTATGACTAATTTAGCTGATGTAGGAATGCATCCTTCTAATATTTCCCGTATTATTAATGAAATTAATCATGGAGAAGGTTGTGAACAAGTAAGTCCACAATAAGTCATTGATTTTATTCGACACAGGAGAAATAATATTAGGCAAGAGTTAATTTATGTCATCAAATATTTTCAAGAGAAAACAAAGTCAGATCCAGAATTTTTCTTTGCCTGTGAGGTTGATCATGCATGCATACTAAGAAGTGTCTTTTGGACTGATTGAAGAGTAATATCTTCTTATTTAAGTTTTTCTGATGTGGTGATTTTTGACACAACATACAGGAGTAATCACTTGAATTTGCCCTTTGCTCCATTCACTAGAGTGAATCATCATCGACAGTCTATTTTGTTCGCTTGTGCATTGCTCGCAGATGAGCAAAGGGATATATTTGATTGGCTTTTCAATAACTGGCTAAAATGCATGCACAGATTTGCACTAAAGGTGACATTACTAATCAGGATGCCCAGATAGGCGACGCTATAAAGATAGTTTTTCAAATTCCTGGCACCGTTACAGTTTTTAGCATATAAGAAAACACATTGTCGAGCAACAAATCCCCTGATGAACAAGTATGGAGATGATTTTGCCATTGATTTCAACTTTTAATATTCCTCCCGTGATATAAGCACATGTGAGGAACGTTAGAGATTCATGAAGCAAAAATATCATATAGATGAAGAAGAAGGCAGTTGGTTGGTAAAGATGTACAGATTGCATACACATTGAGTAAATGATTATCTAAAGGATATTTTTGTGCTGGAATGACAACTAGTCAAAGGTCTGAGAGTATTAATTTCTTTTTTGACTGATTTGTGAATGCAAACACAAAACTTGTTGAGTTTGTCCATTAATACGATAAAGTTGTCGCTGCTCGTCGTAGAGCTAAATCTCAAGAAGACTTCCTATGTTGAATTGTGTGACTAACTGTACATTTAATCCATATGAGATATAAGTTTTGAAGTTTTATACCAGGAAGATTTTTTCAGTTGTTTCAAAATGAATAGGCAGTTGTAATGACACTTTTTTCCGAATAGTTGGAACATGAAGGTTCAACAATATCTTATTTGGTTGGTGATTTTTCTGAATCATAAGACAGATAGAATAAGGTTAGTTATGAGAATTGTGCTGAGCTTCACGTTTTTTGTAGTTGTGACTTATTTGAAACTGAGAGAATCCTTTGTAGACATATTTTGTGCATCTTATGGCGCAATCATGTTACACATATACCAGAATCTAATATGCTACAGAGATGGAGATTGGATGCTCTTACAAGAATTTTGTAAGTGAACATGATTTGAAATCTTTTTCAAATCAAGGTATGTGAGCAACTGCTAGATTGTGGATAATTCGATCCAAATTTTATGCAATTCTCGAAATTGTGACTGATTCGGATATCATCTTTTCAAGTTGGATGGTGTGTTGAAAAGATTTGCTATAGAAACCCGTAATGACTTCAATCTAAGACATTTAATGATCAATCATCGCAGACTGAAACTAATATTATTTCTAGTTCAGTTGTGGTATTGAGAGACGATGAAGAACTCACAATACGCGATTCTCTTGGTCCTGTGGCTAAAAGGGGAGGCCTAAAAGTGCATCCAGGATAAAATCTGAATTTGATAATTTTCTATCACAGAAGGAGGTGAAGCACCGTAAATGTGAAAACTATCAACAATTGGGTCATTACAGGACTGGTTGTCCATTATTGATATGACAATTTTCTCTTAGATCATTTGCATTTTAATTTGATGTTTCAAACATTTACATAATTTTTTTAATAAAATTTTTGTATCACGCATGTCTTTTTCATTATCACATGAATTGAATTTTTCACATGAATTGAATATTTTTTTTTTTTTATTCGCAGAGAAAAAAGCATCAGCCTGCAGCAACCGAGAATGAAGAAAGAGTAATTGTTTGTATCGTCATACGAGGAATGCGACCAAGGTCGCAGTGTTAATGTAGAAAGGATATCACTGAACTGCGACCAGTGTCGCAGTCCAATTAATATTTTATATATTTGTTATTCGTTGCTCCTCTTCTGTAGGTTTTATTACATTAAGAATTTTTCATTTATGTTACCAATTTACTATGTTGTATTTTGTTAATTTGATTGAAAATACTAAAACTTACTCTCTTGTTTTATGAGCACTACGACCATGGTCGCATAAAAGATTTTGTTTTTAATTAACCTTTTTGAACTGCGACAATTGTCGTTATTTTTGAATTATTTGAATATATTGCCAACACATTGTTTTGGTTATGGCTGCGATCTTAGTCACATTTTTCATGATTCATTATACAAGATCGCATTTTATGTTGAATATAGAGAGTCTATTCATAATTATTCGTAAAAATTTGATCTTTAATATATAATACATTTAGGAAGTCTAAAAGGTAATGCTCTCAAACAACGTGAACATGACCGAATTTTATTATTTGGGTTTTCAAAAACTATTATTTAGGTGACTGTTGATATTTCAAAAACTGGATAAAAAAGCAAGAATTTATTTAATTGAATCATTTATGGCAAGAGGACTCCAAGACTAATATTCTTTAGATTTATTACGGTTTATTATGACATGATCTGCAAAATAACTTTTTTTTAAAATTTTTATTTTGTTTATTTTTATTTTTAACAAATATCTTTACAGTATCTCTATTAAAATATGGGATTCATTGTTGAAGATTGCGATCATGTTCGCAGTATCTTGATATATAGCTTTTTAACCAATGTGTCCTGGGTCGCATTCCAGAAGTGCGACTTAGTTTATTCAGCATAGCGACCAAGATCGCAGCACACATACAGTATACAATATAGTGAATTATGTAACTGTGTCGTACTCCAAAGTTATTTTTATAAAATGCGATCATGATCACAGTGCTAACTGAAACAAATTTTTTTAAAACTACTGTGTACTGTAGAATATATCTTAATTAGAGACTGTGACCGAGGTCGCAGTGTTTAAATGAGAGCAATTGTTATAATGTATGTATATTGCGACCTGTATTGCACTTTTGATAGTCGATATGATCGGCTGATTAAGTAAATGCGACTTTGGTCGCAGTCTATAACACGTGCAAAAAATGTACAAAAATTCGCTAAAGATGACCAACGTATATGTTTTATAAATAGTATATTTAAGAAAATTCACATTTTATATTCCGTATCTGTTAAATAATAAAACAAAAAATAATATTTTTCGTGTACATTCATAATACAAAAAAAATATCATCTGTCAATTTTCAAATATCATTCTTCTAATTTTTTCAGTTTCTTCATCCTAACTTTTTTCTTGTCTACGAGTAATATGTATGCAAGTTCGTCTCTTAGCTTCTGTAAAGCCGTATTCTGTTACAGCATCAACTGCTTAAGGACTTCCAAATGCTATAGTTTCAATGTATTTGCATACATATACAGTGCAATCAACACTGAAAATACATGAAAAAAATGTATATATGAAATTAAAATTTTAACTATAAACAAGAAATTAATTTATATAAACTTTATAAATTAAACATACATGTTAGCCTGTTAGGGACATTTTACATACTTTATATAAGTTTTCTTCATCTTTTTATTGAAATCTTGTTCAAAAATTTATAACATTCTTTCTTTCTACATTAACCAAAAAATAATAGCATTCAGTTTAATACCATTTAATTGAAAGTAAATGAAAATGTAAGATTAAGTTTAACTTACCACTATTCTAGCATCTGTTTAGTATAGCTTTAAAATGTTACTTGATTTATCCACAAGGAACCAAAGAGTTATAAAAAAAATCACTCTTGTGGTTGGCAATCGAAAATCAACAAGGTCACGGAATCCAGCATCATCAGCACTGTGTTTATGATTGATCGAAAAAACATATAATGTGCATCACTAGTCCAATCTTTTAGTTTGTTCTTGATGAAATATTCTTTCAGATCTCTATTTTTATACAACATCGTGTTGTCAAAATAAGACCATACAAACATTAAAAGATCAAAAATATAATGCATTATTAATATCTGAACTTATACGAATACAATGTCATTTAAGTTTTAATACACTGTGACCAAGATCGTAGTAATCTTATTCAGGATGAATAATAAAAAACTACGACCAAGGTCGCAGTCATCTTATTCAAGATCAATAATAACTGCGACTAAGGTCGTAGTCAACTTATTCAGGATGAACAATAATAACTGCGACCAAGGTCGTAGTCAACTTATTCAGGATGAACAATAATAACTGCGACCAAGGTTGCAGTTATCTTATTCAAGATGAATAATAATTGCGATCAAAGTCGCAATCATCTTCTTCAGGATGAATAATAATAACTACGACCAAGGTCGCAGTGTCTCATTTAAGGTCGCAGTTTTATATATTATACTATTTTGTAAAGGAAAAGAAATTAAAGAATGAAAGATAGGATTACCCAAACTTCATTGCGAAAGAATAAGCTTTTCAATCCACCCTTATTTTCAAGATGCTTCATGTAAAAATGAATGACATTAGAATCTAAATCTTTTTTGAACAGTAGATCCTCTATGTTATTTCTAGTAATATGTATTGCATTATCAGAATCCTGATATGCAATAGCACTGCAAAAAACAAACATTTTTATACTTAATACTGTGAATTAGTTCTTGATGAATTAAGAATTTAATGATTATATTTAACTGCAACCTTGATCTCAGTTATATCAATTTCAACATTTTTTTCAAAAGTTAGAAGGGAAATTTAAAAAAGAAAAAAAATTAACTTACTCAGAGGCGATTTTGTCAAAAAAATAATAATAATTTAACGAGTGCTTGTTTTTAGGGCTGCAGGCTTGTGTAGATAATACTTTCATTTAGATCCTTGTTTTTCGACTGAATGTTGTCTTTCTTTGTCGTGTCGAAGTCAGGGTCAGTAATTTGTGCCTCAGCTTGTGGAATAGTCTCTTGAATTGATTTCTCCTTTTATTTTGGGTAAACAAAATCAGAGCCATCATGAACTCTTTCTGCTTGCGTACTTTAACTCCCTTCTCTATTGATCCTTTGGAGACATCCACAATTTTTGAAAGGGAACACCTAGAGGGGGGTGAATAGGTGTTAGTGCTAATCTAAAACTTAATGCAAAACTAAGTGCGCTAAATGCAGAAGCTAATGCAAATCTTGCACAAACTTAATACAACACAACAAGTGTAGCCGAATTCTCCGTGAAGGGCTCTGGACTAACTCCTCTTGATTCCCCTTGAATGGGTTGAGGTGCTATGTGAAGCTCTTGTTGGTTAAGTATAAGTTAGGCACACACACAAGCAAGCCAAGCAAATAAGGATGAATAGCAATGTGAATTATGCAAGGCACAACACAAGCAAATAGATATGATATGACAATATGAATTATGCTCAACACAAGCAAATATGATATGAATGAAGTATGATGCTTTGCACAAATGTAAAGAGAGAGAGTTTAGAGACAAGTGGAGCAAACGCAAACACAATGATATGTTTCGAGGTTCGAGCACCCTTGCTCTACATCCCCGCCTACACCACCGTGTAGGATTTCCAATCCACTATACCGTCCACCGAGGACTCCCACCGAGGGAACCTTCACCGAGAAGGATTTGTACAACAATGGAGTACCTAACTCCTCTCTCAAACAACCACCTCACAACCGAGAGGTAGGCCCGTAGCCAATACAACAACCAATCCACCTCACACTTGAGGGATACAAACCAACAACCAACTCCACCTCACCAAGAGGGAGTAAACATCAATCTCCACCTCACAATAGAGGGAGCAAACCAACAACCCAAATGACAACCTCAACCTCTACCAAAGAGGAAGCAACCAAGAAATCAAGGGTTTACAATAAGTGGTCTCTTTCAACCACAAACCTCTTTCCTTTTTCTTTTTCCACAAAACAAATGATCCTAATAGATTAGGATAGAAGATAGCTCAAGTGTGGAAAACTAGGTGTTTGGAAAACAAGCAACAAAGAAAAACACTTGGGAAAATTCTTGTAAAAGATATAGAATGAAAACCAAGACAAATCTCCCAAAATCCTCTTTTCTTTGATTTTTCCAAAAACCTAAAACAATAAAGATTGAAAGATTAAAGCCCCAAATACTTTTGAAAACTCTTTAAAAACACTTAAGAAGGTCTGAAATTTTTGCACTTGAAAACTTCTACAAAAACTATGAAGAGATGGGGTATATATAGCCCCAATACAAAACTAGCCGTTAGAGCTGAGCTGGCAGCTCTGACAGGCAACGGTCGACCGGCCCGGTCGACCGCCAACGTTCGGAAATATGACCGTTGGGCAACTGCGGTCGACCGGCCCGGTCGACCGAAACAAACAGAGAGCACTGTAAGTGCCCCGGTCGACCCGAGCGGTCGACCGTCCCAGTGCCTCCAAACGTGCACAGATTTGTGCACGTCGGTCGACCGACCCGGTCGACCGACTTCTGCCTAGTCGACTAGGTCAGTTGACTTAGTCGACTAATAGAAGCCTGGAACAAAAACTGGGTCAGAAAAACTGAAAAATTATTTTATAAAAATCTTATATCTTTTCTGAAAATCCCATAAAACTTGTTTTAACATTTTGTATTGAAACACAAACTTGTGATAAAAATTTCAAGACATATATTAATCATATCAATTCATTTTTGAGTCTTGCAAATTTTATCAAAAACCAACACTTGTATTTTTATCAAACTTGATTTTTCAATACATGAATAGGAATATCAAAATAAGTTTGTCTAGTAAGTTTAAAGCATGTATGTATATTTAGAACACATCTAATATACATAAAAATAAAGTAAACTTGTTTTGATCTACTATTCATGAAAACCAAATCCCAAACATGAAAACGTGTGTGTTTGTGCACTTGAGCATATCAACTATACTAAGCTTTACAAATGGATCTAAAACACACTATCTAAACTATGGATACCTAAGTCTTCTTGACGATCTTCATCTTCAAGTAGACTTGCTCCAAAACTTCATCCATGGGCTAGGCAATGTGTGATCTTGACGCTTTGGCCCTGGAATCATCATGAAAAGCTTCTAAACACTTTGTTGAAGCTAATCACCAACTAATATCTTGGTTAATGATCTGAAACTTAAACAACACAAGATTATTAGTAAACATAACTACATGAGTTAATCATCATCAAAACTAGAGTGGAAGGCCTTTGGACCAACAATCTCCCCCTTTTTGATGATGACAAAACTCATGGAGTTATATATGCATGGATTAAAGTTAAGCTTCAAAGAAGCTCCCCCTTAACTCATGCATAGACATAAATAATAAGATATGGAAATGAAACACATGAATATGTATGCAAGTATGGAGATAAAACATGCAACAAGTATAAATCAAAATCTTTTTCTCCTATTTGCAATACAAAAACATATATGCATAAATAACAAGGGAGACAAATACTTCTCCCCCTTAAGCAATGAAAACATGCATATAAACTCAAATACTTCTCCCCCTTTTGTCAATCATCAACAAAGGGTTCAAAGTAAAATCAAATCAAACAAATAAAATGAGGGGTAAAAATCTTTCTCCCCTTTTTAAGTCAATCAAAACAATAAGACAATGTTCTCCCCCTTTTGTCTAAAACAAAAACAAGGTCAATAAGGGGTGACTATAACAACATGATATCAATAGATAAATATGTCAATGAAGCATCTTGATATCAATAGAAAATAAACAAAGATCAATAGATGTTATATGCTATATACATTCATGAAGAGGAAGACGCTAAGTTAGCTTCCCTACACATATGCATTACATGAAGGAGGGATGTTAAGCCCTAATTCACATAACACACACTATGTAATGCATAAGAGGAGATGTGAAGCTCCCCCTACACACGTGTACCACATAACGAAGAGATGTTAAGCTCTTCAATACAAGATACACTCATCATGAATCTATATGCATATAGTCAATACAAATCAAAACTTTTGTATTTTTCTTAAAAAAAAAATTTAGATACCAATTTTAAGCAAAAACACATGAAACATCTTGATATCAATTGAAATTAACATAATAAATTTTGAATGTCTAAATAAAATTTTGATACCAATTGTAAATAATTTTCATATTAAACATATGATACCAATATGAAATTTTCAATCATAAAGTAAGGGAGTGGGAAACAAATACCAATTGAAGAATCACCAATTGAAAGACAAAATTAAATTTTCTCCCCCTTTATGAAATACCAACTAAAAAGATGCATGGGCTTGATACCAATTTAAAAGTAATCAATTGAAACAAAATTGAAGCTCAAGCACTAGCATAAACAAGATTTTGTGAAAAATTTATATCTTAAGCACAAATAAAACAAGTATATGTGTATGAAATAGAATGAGTACCAATCACCAATAGATGATACCAATTGAAAATATACATACACAATAAACATATGAGTATACACAAAGGTCAAAGTGATACCAATTGAAAAAGGGTTCAATGATACCAATTGACATAACAATAAAAGCATGGTATAACTCATATAATCTAATCCTCCCAATCATGATCAAGTTTAAAATGATTTTCATAGTAAAGCATACATGAACATGATCTCCCTTCCAACCTCCCATGGAAGGTAGGGGTTTTCAAAAATAGATTTGAAAATGTAGTTTTGTTTGAAAATCACTACCAAATTGAAGAATACGAACTAGTCAAAATGAAAAACTTGTTAACTAGTGCGAAATCCTTCAAGTAAGGAATAAACTAAAAATAAATTTCATGAAACATGAAATCCACATGATAATCAACACTCTAATTCAATTAGGCATAAATTTTGACTCATGAAAACAAAACATGAGCAAGCAATAAAAGTGAGTGTATAAATAAAGTGTGATCATAATCATGAAAATATTCAATTAAGCTCAATTATTCCTTAATCATGAAAACACGAAAATCATCAAAACTTATTCAATCTTCATGGCATATGTATGTCAAGTACAAATTAAAATATACATATATATCCAAAACACAACGAGTCCACTATTTATATATGCATTAAGGCACGTGGCTCAAAAGGATAAACATGTATATCTAATAGTTTGGACAAGATAGACATATACATGAAGTTAAACAATTAAACACAAAATCAAGAAAAGCTAAATCTTCACCAAAACACATTTCATTTCAAGGTATATGTATGAATTGTCAACACAATAAGTATACATACATATCCCTAAACACAATTGAGTCCATATATAGATTTGCATGAAAGGCAAATGACTCAAGGGGTATACATGTATATCTTAAAGTTCGGCAATACAAACATATACATGAAGTGAAAACACATAAAACAAATTCAAAAATAGGAATACAAGTTTAAAATGTATGAATCATCAAAACTAGACTATACTAGCACATGTAATGGGTTCAAATAAGCAATCAAGCTCAAACATATAGATTTATTTGTGGCCCACTATATGTACAAGTATAAGTCTTAGTCTTAATGAAAACTAACATCTAAACATGTAATCAACACATGAAGTATCAAAACACAATAAAAAATAACATGGTAAACTTAACATGATTATTATGAATATCCACATGTTATTAGATTTATGATGTACATGATGGCTAATCAAATGTGAGAACACAAAGTAATAATTCATATTAAACATGGGTGTCTCAAATACGATACATGTATATCAAGAATCTAATTAACATGGCATTTTCATACTAATCACTAAACAATGAAACATGCTATATATGATAAACATGGAAAGCATATAAACAATAAATGGGAGTAAAGGATTGTTACCAAACCCGAAGAAGTAACTTTCCTTGTCTCCAAAACATGGTGGTCCTCTCCACCAAATCTTCCCTTGAAAGTGATGCATCCAAATAATCTCCTTTAAGTACGGAACGCATCCACTCCAAGGTGTCATCACTCTCACGTCAAGTGAGAGCCCACACCTACATCAAAAACAATAGGAGGGGCATCTTCTTGGGTCCATGGGGGTTAGTACCTTCTCTAACCCAAACAAACTTCTTTGCTAAATTCTCAACATGTAGACGATCATAGCAAAATTTAGCAAGATGGCCTTTTCGGCCACAATGTGTACATGTGTACACATGAGCATACATGTGTTGATGGTGTCCGTGTGGAGCATGTGTATGCCGTGGAGGGTGTGCATGCATAAAAGTTGGAACTTGTTTCTTACGAACCAAGGTTTCCAAGCGTGTATGGTTCATAGCACATTGGCTCATAGTGGAGCCCAAACAATCCATTTTCTTCTTCAACATGTTTATATCATTTTTAATAGAAGAAGTGGAGCATGCAAGGGGTGATCTAGGTGAAACTACCCTAGCATGTTCATCAATCTTATTTTTCAAAACAACATTTTTCTTTAAACAAATATCTAAATCATTTGAAATAGAAATAATTTTATTTTTCAAAGCAACATTTTCTTTTAAAACAAAATCAATTCTTGAAGACAAATTTTCATTTTTCTTCAAAATATCATGGCAATCATTTTTAAATTTTAAAAATTCATTTTCTTTAAGTGCAAGTTCCAATTGAGATCTCAATGAATCCCTTTCATTATAGACCTCAACCTTCTCTTGCAAAACACAATCAAGTCTAGAATGCAAACTTTTATTTTCTTTTTCAATTTCTAGACTTTTCTTTTTCAAAATCTTATATTTTTCTATTAATTTTTCACAAACAATTGAAAGTTCTTCATTCAAAGCATGGGCATCATAATTATCACACGAAGAACTAGAACAATCATCACTATCTAAGTGGGTTTCCGATTGTACCTCAAGGGAGTCATTCCCTTGGACCATCAAGCAATGTGAGTCGGATTCTCCACTAGACTCCTCTTCTTGGATTTGCACTTGAAGCTCGGAGGTGGTGGTTGTTGTCAACAAATTCCACACTGCAAAGGCGGAATCAACGTTAGAAACGCGTAAAAGATAATCTTTAGATAATGTGCTTCTAATGGCCTCTAGGGCTTGTGCATTGGCCCCTATATGATTGCTATCACTAAGGAAGGATTCCTTAGTAATGGCAAGGAAACTTTATGACCTAGGGTTTGTAAATAAACGGTCATTCTAATTTTCCAAACATGAATGTTGGAAGGGTCAAACATAGGTGGGGTCATGAAGGCCATGGTAAACTATATGTGTGCAAACAAGCAAATGTAGATTAGCAACCAAATGGATCTTACTCCTAAGATGTTAAGCCTAATATCAGGAGCACTAGCTCTGATACCAATTGAAAGGGAACACCTAGAGGGGGTGAATAGGTGTTAGTGCTAATCTAAAACTTAATGCAAAACTAAGTGCGCTAAATGCGGAAGCTAATGCAAATCTTGCACAAACTTAATACAACACAACAAGTGTAGCCGAATTCCCCGTGAAGGGCTCTGGACTAACTCCTCTTGATTCCCCTTGAATGGGTTGAGGTGCTATGTGAAGCTCTTGTTGGTTAAGTATAAGTTAGGCACACACACAAGCAAGCCAAGCAAATAAGGATGAATAGCAATGTGAATTATGCAAGGCACAACACAAGCAAATAGATATGATATGACAATATGAATTATGCTCAACACAAGCAAATATGATATGAATGAAGTATGATGCTTTGCACAAATGTAAAGAGAGAGAGTTTAGAGACAAGTGGATCAAACGCAAACACAATGATATGTTTCGAGGTTCGAGCACCCTTGCTCTACATCCCCGCCTACACCACCGTGTAGGATTTCCAATCCACTATACCGTCCACCGAGGACTCCCACCGAGGGAACCTTCACCGAGAAGGATTTGTACAACAATGGAGTACCTAACTCCTCTCTCAAACAACCACCTCACAACCGAGGGGTAGGCCCGTAGCCAATACAACAACCAATCCACCTCACACTTGAGGGATACAAACCAACAACCAACTCCACCTCACCAAGAGGGAGTAAACACCAATCTCCACCTCACAATAGAGGGAGCAAACCAACAACCCAAATGACAACCTCAACCTCTACCAAAGAGGAAGCAACCAAGAAATCAAAGGTTTACAATAAGTGGTCTCTTTCAACCACAAACCTCTTTCCTTTTTCTTTTTCCACAAAACAAATGATCCTAATAGATTAGGATAGAAGATAGCTCAAGTGTGGAAAACTAGGTGTTTGGAAAACAATCAACAAAGAAAAACACTTGGGAAAATTCTTGTAAAAGATATAGAATGAAAACCAAGACAAATCTCCCAAAATCCTCTTTCTTTGATTTTTCCAAAAACCTAAAACAATAAAGATTGAAAGATTAAAGCCCCAAATACTTTTGAAAACTCTTTAAAAACACTTAAGAAGGTCTGAAATTTTTGCACTTGAAAACTTCTACAAAAACTATAAAGAGATGGGGTATATATAGCCCCAATACAAAACTAGCCGTTAGAGCTGAGCTGGCAGCTCTGACAGGCAACGGTTGACCGGCCCGGTCGACCGCCAACGGTCGGAAATATGACCGTTGGGCAACTGCGGTCGACCGGGCCGCACTGTAAGTGCCCCGGTCGACCCGAGCGGTCGACCGTCCCAGTGCCTCCAAACGTGCACAGATTTGTGCACGTCGGTCGACCGACCCGGTCGACCGACTTCTGCCTAGTCGACTAGGTCAGTTGACTTAGTCGACTAATAGAAGCCTGGAACAAAAACTGGGTCAGAAAAACTGGAAAATTATTTTATAAAAATCTTTTATCTTTTCTGAAAATCCCATAAAACTTGTTTTAACATTTTGTATTGAAACACAAACTTGTGATAAAAATTTCAAGACATATATTAATCATATCAATTCATTTTGAGTCTTGCAAATTTTATCAAAAACCAACACTTGTATTTTTATCAAACTTGATTTTTCAATACATGAATAGGAATATCAAAATAAATTTGTCTAGCAAGTTTAAAGCATGTATGTATATTTAGAACACATCTAATATACATAAAAATAAAGTAAACTTGTTTTGATCTACTATTCATGAAAACCAAATCCCAAACATGAAAACATGTGTGTTTGTGCACTTGAGCATATCAACTATACTAAGCTTTACAAATAGATCTAAAACACACTATCTAAACTATGGATACCTAAGTCTTCTTGACGATCTTCATCTTCAAGTAGACTTGCTCCAAAACTTCATCCATGGGCTAGGCAATGTGTGATCTTGACGCTTTGGCCCTGGAATCATCATGAAAAGCTTCTAAACACCTTGTTGAAGCTAATCACCAACTAATATCTTGGTTAATGATCTGAAACTTAAACAACACAAGATTATTAGTAAACATAACTACATGAGTTAATCATCATCAAAACTAGAGTGGAAGGCCTTTAGGCCAACAGTTTTCCCTTTAAAAGCTTCATTTTCACCCAAAATAGGAGTATGTTCTTTACTTTTTCCTCTGAAGCTTTCTCTTTCTGGATATCAAGTATTTGTTGAGTTAAGTTTAGAGTAAAACTTGAAAAATCAAAGCATGTAATACTTATCTCACATTTTCGTGCTTGATATCCTCCTCTTATTTTTTTTTCCTTCTCCTGCTTCTCCTTCTCCTTCTCCTCCTTACTCCTCTTCTCCTTCTCAACCTTCTCCTCTTCTACTTCTCCTCCTCCTCCTTTTTCCTCTTCGCATCCTCCTCTTCCTTTCTCTCCTGCTCTTCCTTCATCCTTTTCTCCTCCTCTTCCTTCATCCTCTTCTCCTTCTCCTCCATCTCCTTTTTCCTCTTCTCTATCTCCTTTTCTCCTTCTCTTGCTCCTCTTTCTCCTTCTTTCCCCTCTTTCTCAACATTGGTTGCTCTTAACAACTCTTCTTCCTCCTCCTTCACCTTCATCTTTTGTTTTTATTTTCTTAATTTTTTTTTCTTTTCTCTCTTCTCTACTTCTTTATTTCCTCTTTTTTTTACTTTCTCATCTTTCGTTTTTTGAATTTTTCTTTCTAACTTATAAACTCTATTTTTTCAAATAAATTTTTTATTCCTCAGAGTCTCTAATTCATTAGCTCTTTTGTCTGGGGGTTCTGTCAAATAACCTACAATAGTTGGTTTTTTTCAAACTCTCCTCAATTATTTTCATAGATTCTTGTTCCTCCGGGTGTCAACTTCAATATTCATCGTGATTCTTCTCTTCTTCTTCAGCAGCAAGGCCTATATTTTTTCATCATTGGAAATGTTGGCCATTCGATTTAAAACCTAAAAGTCATGTAAAACATAGATCAATATATAACCAATTTTTCAATACTGTGACTAAAGTCACAAAAAAAATGTAAAAGTTGTATTTTTTTAATCAAGAATGCGACTTTGGTCGCAGTCAAAATAATTATCTGTTGGTACAATTTCATACTACAACCTTAGTCGCAGTATGAGATTTCATCTTCAAATCATTTATTTTACCAGGACTGCGACCAAAGTCGCTGTCCTATTAAAAATTAATACAATGTTTTAATTGTCTTTTTTAAACAACGATTATAGTCTCAGTCATCAAAAAACATCAAATTATTGTGAATAAATAATACTCCAGCTACAATCATTTTTTTAAACAAAATTGCAGACAGAATGTGTATAGTGTTGTTTTATACTAACCTTTTCTTATTCAATCTCTATTAGATTGATTTCAAGCAGGTCTTTGCTAATATTGTGGTCCCATCTTACTGTCCTGGGAGTTTTTTCCCCCATTCTCTTTTTTTGCTCAAAAATTTCTGCCCTTTCACATAGCCAATACTACAACATGTATTAGTATATTAGTTTATACAATCAGTGTCCATATATAAGCAATGTACAACAATTTTTAACAAATAGATAACTTATACTCACAAGAATTTGCATTGAGCATCCTTACAGCTCAAATGTAGTATGCCTGAAAATGTCCATGGATTCAAGGAGGAACTATCACACAGCCTTAGCCCAACAAATGGTCTTCATCAGCTGAATATTAGCAATTTGCTCACTAAATATCATAGCACTGTGCATTTGCTGTCAAAGAAGAAGAGAGTTGCTGACATATACAATGATCAAAGTTGTGAAGTTCTGAGCTGCAAGACTCTGTCTGTCTTTTATAATTTTATTTAATAGCATTTGCTGCTTCAGCTGCTCATCTCTTGTGACTTTTAGTTCACTTCTCCTCCTCTCCAGAAGATCATCCAAAGCATCTTCAATGAATATTTTTGTGATCTTCTTAATATTTGAGAAATAATATTTAATTACACTCCTATCCTTCAATGTACAAGTCTTATTCATTATGAAATCTGCCTCGTTGATAGGTAGACCAAAGGTTAGGGCAATATCCTTTACTGTTAGTTCAATTCGTTTGCCACCGATTAGAAAGCTCCTTGAGTCCCTATCATACTGGTCCACAATCTTCAAAACACTGATGTTTGATTTTAGCGCTTTATCACCTCCATATTCCTCATTGTAGAATGTTATGAAAATTGTACCAAATGACGTCTCCTTCATTGCATTGACGAAATCTGAATAAATGTGCTTTTTGAATTTTCTGATTAATTCGCACATTGGCTTTAGGCTCGATCTCATTGGACGAACCTTCACTTCTTACCTAACTACTGATGTAGAAACATTAAAAACATAAGTCCATATTAAATAAAGCCTCGGTCATAGTATTTATAAATAACTTAATTAATAAAATGACTGCAATCTTGGTCGCAACTATAAAAAATTAGTATATAAAGACTGCTCACAGTGTTATAAAACAAAACTTTCTTAAAGGGATGGCTGCTACATAAGACTGCGACACAGTCTTCTAATCAACTTAATTACTTAACATATGAGGCCTTGGTCGCTGTTTCATAAGACTACGACTACGGTCGCAGTATCCTATTTAGCTTAATTAATAAAAAAGACTGCGACCAAACTTATCACAAAAAATGGGAAAAAAAAGTATTAAACAATACTGCGACCATGGTCGCAGTGTAAAATAAAATAAATTTAAAAAGTAAAAATGACGTTAAAATATAATTCAGCCGCGATCGCAGCGTTCTTAACAGTACAAAATTTGGGAACTTGTTAAAAAAAACTTTTTTAAACCAAAAAATTATTTTTCACAAATTGCGACTTCGTTTGCATTTTCTGAAAACAAACAAATTAAAAAAACGGTTTCAAGTCGCAGTAAGTGGTTGAATTGTGATTAAAACAGCTTTCAAAATTAAAAAATTGAAAAATAATGCGACCATGGTTGCATTCTTTTAAAAAAATAATTTTCTAAAACATTTTTTAAATTAGAGAGTTCAAACATTTAATAAAAAAATCCATTTTTAATCGAAATTTTCAGTTGAATTTAATTTTTAAAAATTAAACACTCAAATTGAAATTTTTTGGGGATGAAACAGCGATCTAAAGTGAATTGATGTTAAAAAGGTGAAAAAAGTCTTTAAATACAAAAGTTTTGAAAAACTTTCTAAAAAATCATAAAATTTTTGTTAGGCCACCCAATAATCTAGAATTTCACGTGTTTTTTTTTTACCTTTTACAGCAAATGCTTTCTTACTCGTCATCTTGATCAGATCTTATTGTATAGATTAAATTTTGGTGTAGATGATTTAGAAATTTAGAACTCAATATTACTAAAACTGGATTTGTTTTGAAAAACTCAAATATCAAATTTGTAATTTTTTGGAGGAGGAATAGTTTTCGCCAGGTTAAAAGTGAACTTGAGGGTATTTTAGTCATTCGGTAGCGGAAAATTGATTGATGACCTTTTTAAGTGGGATGTTTTGTCTTTCTAGCGCCTAAACTTTCCTCAAATATGCGGCTGATATAACGCCACGTCACGCCGGCTGAGAAACAATCTGAGCTGGCGGCTGAGGTACAAAAACCCTATATATATATAATATATATATATATATATATATATATATATATATATATATATATATATATATATATATATATATATATATATATAATATATATATATATGAGAAAAATGTATATCAGTCGCCGGCTGAAAGTCTCTCTCAGCCTGCGTTGACGTGGCACAATGTTAGCCACACCGCTAGTTGCGGGCCCGCTTATTGGAATAAGTTAAATTACTAAATGCCCCTCGGTAAAAGGTACTTGTCCCGTAATTGTTTATTATTATTTTTCCCTATTTCTTTTACCGCTCTTTGTCAAATTTAGGGTTTCATTTTCCTGCCATAAAGTTGTTTCTGAAAATAGCGATTTTCGGATCACGGTTTTTATTTTATCAATTTCCCCCCGCAATTTCTTAAATGTAGAAGATTTTTATTTTATCATAATAATAAATTGTCAGATAAAATTAAATTTTGTGACCATAGTCGCAGTATGAAATTTCATCTTCAAACGATTTGTTTTACAAGACATCGGTCAAAGTCGTAGTGCAATTAAAATTTATTAATAAAAAGACTGCGACCTTGGTCACAAAAATGAAAAATAAGTTCAAAAAGACTGCTATTATATAAGACTGCGACCAATGTCGCAGTCTTCTAATCATCTTAATTACTTAACTTTCGAGACAATTTTCACTGCTTCAATTGACTATGTCTCTTGTTTCATAAGAATGCGACCATGGTCGCAGTATCCTATTTAGATTACTTAATAAAAAATACTATAACCAAGGTCGTATTGTTATCAAAAAAACATTCTCAAAGAGACTGCTGTTACATAAGAGTGCGACCGAAGTCGTAATCTTCTAATCATCTTAATTAATTAACTTACGAGATTATTGTCACTTCTTCTATTGACTGCGACTCTTATTTTATAAGACTCTTGTTTCATAAGAATGCGACCATGGTCGCAGTATCCTATTTAGATTAATAAAAAAATACTATGACCAAGGTCGCAGACTGCTGTTATATAAGACTGCGACCATGGTCGCAGTATCCTATTTAGATTACTTAATAAAAATACTATGATCAAAGTTGCAGACTGCTATTACATAAGACTGCGACCTGCTGTTATATAAGACTGCGACCATGATCACAGTATCCTATTTAGATTACTTAATAAAAAATACTATAACCAAGGTCGCAGACAGCTGTTACATAAGATACTTCGACCATGATCGCAGTATCCTGTTTAGATTACTTAATAAAAAAATACTATGACCAAGGGTTGCATTCTTTTAAAATAATTATTTTTCTAAAATTAAGTTATCAAGATCTGCAATTTTTTCTTTGAAAAAGCTCAAAATTTTCGATCTGTAATTTTTTTAGTGGAGGAACAGTTGTAGCAGGTTAAAAGTGAAACTGAGGGTATTTCAGTCATTTGGCGACGAAAAGTGATTGAGGGTCTCCTTTTACCGCCTAAATTTTTGACTTCTCTGTGGCTAATATGAAGCCACGTCATGCCGGCTGAGAAACTCTCTCAGCTGGCGGCTGAGGTACAGTAACCCTATATATATATATATATATATATATATATATATATATATATATATATTATATATATATAAAGAGAGAGGGGGAGATAGACGTGTCCATCCAAAAGAATTTGAGCCCGAATCTTTCCAACTCAAATACAACCCTCCGACATTTGAATACAAGATCCACTCCGTTTAAGTTGATCTATATTATTTCAAGTATCTATAAATCAAAAATCAAGTATTTTGAATACTTTTTGCTCATCCATCAAGCGGCGCAAAATGGACGGCCGAAAGCAGTGAGTTAGTTAGATCCATGTCTTTAGACATACAAATTCTCGATCCAGCCATTTGATTATGATCTAAACATTTATAAACCCCTACAAATCAATTTTTGTTAGGTTTCAAATGTTTTACACCGTTAAACTAATTAACTCACTATTTAGGCCGTTCGTTTTTCTCCTACTTAATGCATGGACATAAAGTATTCAAAACACTAGAATTTTTATTTATAGATACTTGAAATAATATAGATCTACTCCGTTAAAGTTGATCTATATTATTTCAAGTATCTATAAATAAAAATTCAAGTGTTTTGAATATTTTATGTCCATGCATCAAATAGGAGAAAAACGAACGGCCTAAATAGTGAGTTGGTTAGTTTAACGGTGTAGAACATTTGAAACCTAACATAAATTGGTTTGTAGGGGGTCTATTTTGCGCCGCTTGATGGATGAACAAAAAGTATTCAAAAGTATTCAAGATACTTGAAATAATATAGATCAACTTCAACGGAGTGAATCTTGCATTCGAGAGTGTGTGTGTGTTTGTGTGTCCCCGCTATATGTAAGTATGTGTGCATGTTAACATCCTTGTGGTAACAGGGATAATTATGAGTTTCTTAATTTGTTGAGTAGAATGTTCCTGTAACACTACAAGGCAGGACATTATAGTTTATGGAGGGCAGGAGAGAGGGTTTCTTATATAACTCATCATGACAAAAAAAGATTTTAAATGGGCCACACCCAAGCCTATACATGTTTGGCCCAAGTTCAGTCTAGTGAGAACAAAAAGAGGACCTAAACTAAATTGCTGTCTTATAACTGATCTCTGAAACATTACTAGAGATTTTCTTGTTATAGAGGTAACTCTGTGGTTCGACATAAGTAATATGTCACATAATGTAGATGAAAACAACAATTAGCTATGAGATGCCATGAAACAAAGATGAAATAACATGTAATATTGAAATAGTTTGTGTACCAGCAACAGACTGTATTTCTTTGACATGGGAAATCAGTTTCTGATGCAAGGGATTGCTTTGCATTCTACAGCTCAGCCGTAGGCTGGACGTATTAACATCATTGCCGAGACTGGTGCTTGTTTCAGCATCACTGAGATAGAACATACAACAAAAATGTCATGTAGATGCTACACATAATACATGAGAAATACGACATCACAAGACAACAACAGATACGCTGCAGGTAATTCAAGATATAAATGGGAAAAAATTATAAAAACAATGAATTCATTCTGCCATCATTTCTTTCAAGGTGGTTTATGGAATAGAGAGATACAGATGATGAAAACAATGTTTTGCATACCTTTATAATATGCTTGATAACACCACCCTGGACAGGTGCGCGTATGGGTTTCATCAAGATAAAGAAGACAAACAAAATGAAGGCAATACATGAGATGAAGACTAGACATGTGAATCCAACGATTCCATTTAGAAACTATTATTAATAGTGAAGTTTGGAAGTATAGAGGAAAGGAGAGGAGAAGACCGTTTTCCTTCAATTAGTGAGTGATCATTTATTTATAGAGAAAAAAATACATATCCTAACAAGACTAGAATAATACACAATGTTTAACTTGAAATAGGAAACCAAAATAAAGAAACTAAAATAAAGAAAAATTCTAGCAGAAATAGAAATCATATTTCTACTCTAACATCTCCCCTCAAGCTGGAGCGTAGAGATCAACATGCTCAGCTTGCTATATAAAACAGAAACCACCACTGCGGCCACTACCATGGTCACTAGCGCCAGTCGACCACATGAACTCCCAACGAACCGCGACCAACAACCAACTGAGATCTACAGAAATCCTAGATCTCACAACAAACGAACCACAAATAACGAGATCTGCATTGACGAACCATGAACAACAAACAACAAATGATCATGCAATCATCAACTAACAACGAACCACGAACAAACAACGACGAACCACGGACAATTACGCAACCATCATCTAACAACAAACTACGAACCATCATCCGTCCATCCCCCGTCGAACTCATTGTGGAGTTTGATCCGCGGGGTGGACGGGATATACATGACCATCAAGTTGCTCTGAAACCAAGTGAAGTTTGACAGTATAGAGGAAAGGAGAGGAGAAGACCGCTTTTCCTCAATTAGAGAGCAGTCATTTAATTATAGAGAAAAGGAATACATGTTCTAATAGGACTAGGATAATACACAATTTTCAACTTAGAATAAGAAAGCAAAATAAAGAAATTAAAATAAAGAAACCAAAATGAAGAGAAATTGTAGTAGAAATAGAAATCCTATTTCTACTCTAACAATTATCACTTTAGAAAAGCTTAGATGAAATTTTACAATGAAATATAATTACAACTTTGCAGACATGACAAGGACCCAGAATCTTGAGGACATCATCACTACCTTCTCTGTTTTTACCAAGGGTAGGAACCCTCTCAGAAATTTATGTGTCGATTATCCCCATAGTCTTCATTTGGGCAACACTTACAAGCACAGGATAAATAACAATTTTAAGCACAGAAAGACATAATTTTGTTTATCTTCATTAATTTTTATCTGAAACACAATCTTGTTTCTCATAGATATTAATTGTTGTAAAAAAAAACAGAGAACAGGGTGGCTCAGCAAATGGAATCCTTTCTACGTCTATCACTGACAACATGCTGATGAGCCACACAAACAGCTTCTAACCAATTACAGATTTACAGCAAGAATAGCTATACACAGTTTTGGTAGATGCAACAGAAAACAAAGTGGAAATTACCATCTTTAAACAATGAGAAGTTGTTTTTTATTCCAGCAAATGTGTTACAAGATTCGGGTTTAAGTTACACACTACTTAATTGGTAAAGCTATTAAACATTCAAACCATAATCATACATTACATTCGGGTCAGCATAATCTCCAAGGCCATTCTAAAATAAACAACCAGGTAAGAACTTTTAGGCCAGGAAATGATAAACAAGCTGTTCAAAGAAACTAAAAAGCATATACGCAACACACAGATAGAACTAAAAAAGAAGAAACTGCAATGTGCAGAGTATATAGTTACGAATTTCTAATATGAACATATTTAGAGAACCAACTGCGAGAACATTGAGAAAACTAACCTTGGTGTAGAGTTAATGTCTCCTGGTAGCATTTTTTGAGCTTCAGGATTTAATAAAGTTTCTGAATGATGACCTCAATGAAAAAGGATAAGAATTAATTGATAAAAGAGTAGCTGATAGCATATAAAAGAATTAGCTTCAATTAAAAGGACAACCATCACAATAAACATCATATATGTAGATTATGTAAAGATAATGCATCAAATGAGTTGTTACCAGCATTCTACACATAAGTGAAAGAACCGGGGGCCAGCAATAAGAGTGTTGCAAGGGCCAGAAAAACTATCAAGTTGTTTCTTGACATGACAAAGCGCTTCGACATGCTTCAACATATAAGATAAACCATAAATGTAGTCAGTTATCATATGCTTCCAACATATATCTAGAGGAAAAGAAACCATTTAAAGGAAATGTAGATAAAACAGATTAACTGATGCAGCAGACACATTTACCTTTATTGTCATCTGAAGTGGGGATCAGAAAAATGGGGACTAATTCCTGGGGAAGACTTAAGTGTTGAAGGCAAAGTGATGAGTGAAGTATAATGAGTAGATTGTACTGCATTAACTTTTTCCGTATCTGAAATGAGTTGGTATTGTTTGTTTGAAGTGAAACGTGTATGCTTGTGATGTAAGGAATTAGTGATAAACTCGAACTTGCTACGCTTCTCTAAAATTATGATCTTGGTAGAAAAATAATTTAAAACTTTAGCATTAACCGATGGATTTTAACAATCAGTTGCAAGCGTAGTTTAGGCAATTCTAGTCTATACGAAATCAACACAATACCCAGTTATGGGTGTAACTGTTCTACTCGCAATATTGAAAACAATGAATCACAGATATAACAGAATCACACAATCTCCCAATAATAGTGGATAGCAGGAAAATAATGATAAAATCCTAGAGATAAAAAATGTGGTGTAATCCAACTAATAATCTGATTGCTGAAATAAAGACTCACCTATTGAAAAGCCCGTTCTCAGGTTCATATGTTGTTGTTCTTGCTATATTCTTGTTGTTGTTGATCAAGTATTTCTTCAGTAGTCGATATTGTTGTTGTATTGAAATCATCTAGTAGGCAAGGCAGGCAGCTCGGTGCAACTGTTGATCTGCGGAGGCAGCAAATCTGGTCGGCAATAGATGAAGGCAAATGAAACAGCTCTGAACGGAGCAACAGACAAGAGAGGACAGCCGAGGTGGCTTGTTGGATGTCTAGTGTCTCGCTTGTTGGCAGACAACGGTAGCAAACATGTGTCTCGTTGGTAGCTGGTCGACTGCACAGCAGTAGCTGCAGTCAGAGAAGAAGGTGGAGGTCTGGAGGCTCGCTGGTCGGTAGCAGGCAAGCGACGACAGCAACCAAGACAATCGTGGCAGTCGCCGAAAGAGAAATCAATAGGGTTGCGTGAGGTCGCAAGTGTAAGACAAGGGCATGCCGAAGGTGAGGAGGAGGAGAATGGCAGAGGTTGCACGGCAACAACAGCAGCCAGAGAAGATGAACTGGAGAAGGTCGTGAGGGCAAGGCGTGGGGATTATTGATGAGAGAGAAGAGATTGAGTGCCGGGGGAAAAGAGAGTAGCCGGGGTACGGGAAGGATAAAGGTCACAGGAGAGAAGGGGACGTGGTGGCGAGGCGAGGAGAGCTAGCGGCGGGGAGAGGAGTTGGCCGAGGTTCTGTCGGCAGGTTGGTGGTGAGGCAGAGACGAGACGAGGGAGAGTTAGTGGGTGATGGGTTCGTGGAGGACGAGAAGAGGGAGGGGAAGATCAAAACTAGGTGGTAAGGAATTGACTAGACTCTCCTAAATGTAATATTATTATGAGAAAGTCACGACTCTAAACTAAATGGTTTTTCTTTGAAATAAATCTAAATCCTAAACGCAAGAAAGCCAAAAAAGTATCTAAGGTGATGCAAATCCTATCCTAACCGTCCTCTGATAATAAGTTGATGTGAAACATATATGCTCTGGTACCAAATTGATGTGAAACATGTATGCTCTGATACCAAATTGTTGCTAATGTTGTGCGCTTCTCTCTTCATTAATACACGTATCATGTCTTCATTTTCATGTTTGCATCATTAAACAATGTGTGATACCCCTCAAGCTATTGAGCTTAATTCAGACAAATTCACGTTCAACCACGACAAGTAGATTCTGACACTGATAAAGAAATCACAGAAGATGATATGGGTCTCAACTGCATTAGGCTGACACCGTCAACCCACTTGTTTGTCGTCAAGTGTCCCCTCACAACCAGCAGAAATGATGATTGAAAAAGAACTGCAATCTTTCACACATTCACCAAAATTGAAGATAAGAATTGTGAAGTGATTGTAGATGGTGGAAGCTGTATCAACGCGATATCGTCCAAGGTGATCGAAAATCTTAGATTAAAGGTTATACCCCATCCTCACCCGAATACGATGTCGCCCTAGAAGTAAATCAACGGTGTCTTGTTCCAATCGACTTTAATTTTACAATGACAAAATTTGGTGTAATGTGATTACAATGAATGTGGATCAAATTATCCTGAGTAGACCATGGTTGTACGACAAAGAAGTCACCCTATATAGTCGATCTAACATGTGTCAATTTGAGTATAAGGTAAGCTACTTCTGTTGAGGCCCAAAATTAGACAGCCTGATAGCCGCCTATCGCACCCAAGAAAGTAAAAGAATTAACCTAATTAGTGCGAAGGTCCTTAATAAAAAATCAAAGAAAAGAGCATGCCCTTCCCTTCCCTGGCTCTGCTACCGACTTCATTGTCCTCTCCACCTCTTGTTGTTGCTTCCTCTTTTTTCAATACTATCATGGCATGCTCTGGTCACCAACCCTTTCTCCTCTATTGTCGATGTCATCTCATTATAGAGTATTAAGGCTGCATCTGCATTTACATCACGCGTGCACAAACTACACAAAAATCAGTGATGGAATTGAACAGAGCAATGTTAACTATAAATTGCGAGCTGACATCAGAAAGAAATTTAAAAATAGTGATTATGTGATGGTTCAGACTGATCCGAAACAGTTTTCCTCGAGAACTGTTAAAAAGCTGCATACCTGTAGCGTTGGACCTTTCAAGATCTTGAATAAATTAAATGACAATATTTATGTTATAGATCTTCTTAAAAATTTTGGCATCAGTTATACTTTCAATGTTGAGCACTTAGTGGATTACAATCTTGATTTTAACCCTAGCAACTCACTTGATAAGCCTTTCGGTAAGTCATTTTCTGAAAGCCCCTCATACTCCCACTTTTAGATACTCATCATAATACATCAGAGAGCTGATAAAATTCTAGAGCATAAGATTATCGCCACCAAATCTGATGGAATTCGCAAGTAGTTGCTCCAATGGAAAGGAAAGGCACCAACTGAGGAACATGGATAGACCAAAGTGACCTGCAGTAGATTGATCCCGATGTGTTGAAACAGTATGAGAACGCTTCTACACCTAATTTGACAAGGTCGAGTTCTCTTCCTCCCGGAGAGAATGATGGGGACATCAAAATAAAGACATGGCGTGTGCATCAATAGAGACAGAAGCGCGCAACATCAGCAACAATTTGGTATCAGAGCATACACAAGTTTCACATCAATTTGGTATCAGAGCATATACGTTTCACATCACCGTTCTAACGAAAAAGTTTCCTTCAATTTTTCGCAGGAGTCCCAAGTCCCCAATTAAAGAGTATCTCTAGCACAATATTGTGCAGAAAAATCTGTAGATGCACCTAAAGAATCTAAAGCAAGTAACTAACTTGAATTACGATGAATGAGCTCATCTTCTACATATAAGATTTTGCAAGCATCACCTTTTGAATATCTTTTAGATGAATCAAATCGTCTTGAACCTGGAATTTTTTTTAATCCACCTAAAATCACATAGTTTTGTGATTTTGCTAGACATCCAAACACACCTTTAAACTTCAGTGGTGACAAATGCATTACAAAACATATAAGGATTAATATGAAAGCCATAACTAAGAAAATTGTGTAATAGAGTTATTTCATTGTAATCATAACAAGACGTAATTTCATTTATCTTTCAATATTTTAGGTGAGGTTATGCTAAATACAGAATCTATGTGAGGATCTTGGATTCCCAAGTAGGTTCCTGCATACCAAACGCACCATAAGGATGTTAGTCCAAAGGCTCTTCACCTTAGTTTTGATGATGACTAACTTATAAAGTTAAGTTACTAATTATCTTGTGTTTATATAGTTTTAGCTATTAATCAAGATCTTAGTAGGTGCTTAGCTTCAACAAAGAATTCAAAGTCAAGTTTTGAAACTAACACGTATAAATTCAAGAGCTCGTGCATAAAGATCGCATCTAGTACTCGAGAGGAGTCAAGCTCTATGAATCGTGCTTGGATCGAGTCGTCTTAGAGATAAGATCGAAGAGAAGACTTTGGTCTAGATTTGTTCTAATTTAGATCTTGTGTAAGGATAATTTAGTTTTGATGTTTTGATATGTTCAAGTTCACGCACACACAAGTTTAAAAGTTTTAGTTTCGGTTTAACCGTTTTAGATTTTCAAGAATACATGTTTCGTTTTCATGAATAGATAGAATTAAAAGAAGTTTACATAGTTAATGTATATTGGATTTCATCCATATACATCTATACTTCATATGATTAGAAAAAACTATTTTGATTTCTCTAGCTCATAGTTTTAAGTTTGTTTTTAACAAAACTTATTTTAAGATTTATTCTCAAAAACATATATATCATTTACTATGTGTATTGGATTTATCCATGCATACTGTGCTTCAAATGTGTTTAAATATCTTGTTCTTTTATTTGAATAAGTTTCAGAAAAATGAATTTTTCATTTCAAGTTTAAATTTTGAAAAATACGATTTTTGGTTTAAAGCTTAATTTTATATCTCAAAAATAGTTCAAATAGTTTGTAATATGTGTTGAATTTTGATCACACATATTTGTACTTCAAATATTTACATAAATTAATTTTTATGGATTTTATGAAGTTTTATGAGAATTTATAAGTATTTAACAAGTTGGATTTTAAACCCTAAAAATTCTATTTTGAACCTTCTGGCGGCGTCGGTCGACCAATCGATCGGACCAGAGCTCGGTCGACTGATATGCACAAGACAGGCACATGGCCTTGCCTATATGGCCGGTCAACCGCACGGTCAACCGACTGAGAGACCAGAGGTCTCTGTTTGGCACGGTCAACCGACAGGCAGTTTTGCCAATGGGGCGATCGACCGGGCGGTTGATAGACGGCTCAAACGATCGAAAACTGACTGTTGGCCAATCGACCGACAGCCTATTCTGGGCAGGTTTTGACCGCAACGACTATATTTTCCAAGGCCCTATAAAAAGGGTTTTGGGGGACTGTTTTCTACAAGATTTTTCAAGAGAAATTTTATTAGTTTTCTAGTGTCTTCTTGCTCATTTTCTAAAGCGTTTAAAACAAGTTTTAAGCTTCAAATCTATATCTTTATTTTTTATTCAAATTTTGGAAAATCAAAAGAAAACAAGTTTTGGGATTCTACTTTCTTGCTCTAAATTTCTATATCTTTTCTAGAGTTTTCTCAAGTGTTTTCTCTTTGTATTTCTTTTCTAAACACTTTTGATTTCTCACATATTTGAGCTATCTAATTCTAAATCTATCTTTAGAATTTTGCATTATGAGAAAATTTGTTTGTGATCCTTTAAGATCACCAAGTGTTGTTTGTGATCATAGGATCACCAAGTTGTAACCTTTTTTTACTTTGACTTTGTGCCTTCCCTCTTGTATAGAGGTGATTGTGTTTGAGAGAAGTTGTGTACTCACGGTGTTGAATTGTAATTCCTCAGTGGAGCTCTCTTTGTGAAAGGTCTTGTGTGGACATAGTGAAAATCCTTCTGTGTAAAGGCGGGGACATAGAGCAATGAATCGAACCTGAAAATATATCCTCTTGTTTGTGTTTGGATCTTTTCTCTCAACTCTCTCTCTCTTTATATCTTGCATTGTTATTACTCGCTCATATTCACATACATACTTGATGTTGTTTGTGTGCTCACACTTGTATTCAACCAAGAGAGCTATTGAAGCACCTCAACTCTTAGTTTAGAGGAATATCGAGGAGTAGTTCCTGAGCCCTTCACCTGGAATTCGGACTCACTCTTGATTACATATAGTGTATTTGCAATTAGTTTTTAAATTTTGCATTATTTATCTTAGATTAGCACAACTCCTATTCACCCCCCCCCCCCCCCTTCTAGGTGTACTTTCAAAGGATACACCAGCCACTGTAAAGTCTGTCAATTATGATCACGTATATCTTAGGCAAACTGTTTATGTCAACTTGCTCTCACCAACTATAATCAGGCACAACCTCTTACTCATTAGACTAAAGAGTCTAGATCTATTCTCATGAGATCAACAATAATGTTTACACGTCTGAGCACCGAAAAAAGGTTGTAGCCCTATTCTCATGATCAATAACAACAGTTTACACGTGAGAAAAAAATCATATATGCCTGTTTATGCACACCAATTCAAGACTGATGATTGGACTAGTTGTGACAACGTATTTGTGGTGAGAGAAGTAAAGTCTGTGATAAGTTGTAGATATGAGATCATGTACAAAACTCAAGAAACAAGGACCGCCAACAAAGATCCCCGCAAAAGGTCAAGTCAGAATCAGAATAATAGAGATGGATTAAGTGAACTGAGTTTTCTGTGTGTACATTACTTTCTCTTATCCAAGGGTTTTAAACTTATTCCTCCTCCCATGGAAAAAAGGTTGTAGTCAAATTTTTGTAATAACTTGCACATGTGAGCATTGAACAGAGACCATAGCACCTCATGATCAAAAATAAAAGTTTGCACATGTTAGCAGCATCTTATATGCTTATTGATGTTGCACCGGTCTGAGGCTAATGATGAGACTAGTTGCAATAACGTACTTGTTAATGGGAAAAGACAAGGCAGTGATCCCCTCATATGATCAAGTCAGCCTCGTAACAATTGAGATGGATCAAGTGGGTTGGATTTTTTGTGCATACCTTCCTTTCTCTAATCCAAGAGTTTTATTACTTTTATATTGGTTCCTCCATGAAGAGGGATATTGTGAACCTTTATTGTAAGAGCATTACATATAGATAGATCTATGTCATTTCCTGATATCTTGCCTCATTTAAGCTTCTAGTTAGTAAATAGCCATTAGTGGCTCTCGCACGGATGTCTGGCCAAGTAGCCACATAAACTGGGACTACTCTTGTAATAGTGCCTCGTACTGCTCTCACTATGAACAGCTCGAGGGTCACGGGTGATGATTGCACCGACTTCAAAATTTTCAACAACCTAGGCACAAGACCAACCAGGGTACTTGATCCATAGGACATCATCTCAAGTCACAAGTTCTGACCTAATGGTCAGGGCTGATCTTGTGATTAGAGCCCGGACTAGAAGTAATAGTTTCCACCATGTCACCTAAGTTTAGCATTCAAAAGGGCTAATACTCATACCATACAATTGGTATATTATTCATTTATTTATTAAAGAGCCATGTCTGCCTTGTATCCTATCATCCTATCTTCTCATGTATTATTAATTTCACTTGTCATGATACTGTTACTATCACCTATATCTCAAACCTAAAAAAATCCAAACCAGCATAAAGAACATTACGATTCCCTGAGAGGTTCATCAATTCCTTGTGTTTCATTATCATTTTTCTCCTTTGTAACAATGAAGTATTTGAGGAAATTGAAAGTTTTTTGGAAGGATTAAAAGAAAGTTCACACAAATTTTATGTAACCCTAATAAAGCAGATGATTATGTGATTAGATGACAATGAAATTTGAAACTTGAATCAATTAGAAAATTTCCAATTTTCAGTGATGTTCATGGGGATTAATTTTGCTCAAGAACAAGGACAATTCATGATGACCAACTCCAGTTTTTTTTCTTGTCAGTAATGACTAAATGGTAACACAGTCCTAGTAGTGATCAATAAACATTTTAATTGGTCTTGATTGCTATTTGGGTGAATAGGAGAGATCCCTTAGAGTAGTCATCTTGCTAGCTTGTTCGACATTGTCAAATATATTGCATTAAATTGTTTTTGGTATTTGTGACTTGCACCTAAGATATGGGTTTTCTTTGTGCATTTAGAATCCTGATATAGGTTACCAATTTCAATGTAAACCACAAAGATCAACCTTTTAGTCATGTTATTTTGATCTTTTCATCTAGTACATGTATATTCATAACTTGAAAGCAATGCCTAAACCACGTGAGCTATGCTAATAGAAATCCTGACCAGCTTACTCTAAAAGTAAGCTTAAAAAAAGATCTACTCTACAGGTGTACTAGAGAAATAAATAAATAAAAATTGTCTAACTTTCCCTATTCGGTTATTCTATTTCTCTTCAATGTCTTCCAAAAACTAGAAAAAGGAAATTAACTTATATTCTCATCTTCCCTAGATATTAGCGGATGGTCATTTTCAATCTCAACCATTCATCCGGCTATGATCAAAATCAGCCTTTACAAACATGAAAGGCAAAAGGTGTTTTTAGTGTTTGAATGGCTTCATGTCATAGACAAAGCATGCCCTATCCTCAAAGAGATGCAACCCACTAGTTCTATTCATTTTTAGATCCATACATATTTCAGTAGAGATCAAGTATTCCTTTCTTTTCTTTTAATTTTTCTTTCTTTTTGAAGCAAAGAAATCAACTAAATTTATATTCCAAATCATACAAAATCTTAATCATGGATGAAGTTATTTCAAAATTTACAACATTTGATGTATAAATAAACCTCAAACAAATAGCCCAAAATTCTCTCCACTTTTCCTTAATTTCATGTTATTTTACACAAAATAACAGACGGCACTTTCAAATCTATATCCAAAATTGCACCAGAAAAGCAGAAACCGTACCAAATTCATCAAGCTTGTGAACAAAGACTTATTGGACCATACAACTAATCAATCTGTTCATAATATTTAAACAACAAAAAATATGAACAAATGAATTTGCAGTAGTACCTATATCATTGCTGCAAACCAATTTTCCCCTGTACCTGGAGAGCTAGCCTCTGTATCGATCCCTCATCGAAGGAAGGATCCATCTCTGCAATTTTAGAAACGAATTCCATGGCTTCTTCGAATTTCTTCGTTCTACAATAGCCATCAACTATCGTCTTGTATGTGACTTCATCAGGCCTGCAATCATTCTCCATCATGTAGCCAATGACATCATTTGCCTCTCTGAACATCTCCATGCTCACATATCCAGCAACAAAGGTGTTGTAAGTGATCGAGCATGGCCTAATTCCCATAGCCATCATCTCCGATAGAACTCTCAAGGCCTCCTTCATGAGCCCTTGCTTGCAAAATCCATTAATTACAGTGTTGAACGAAACTAAGTCAGGTTCCAGCCCATAGTTATTAAGTGATTTTAGAATCTCTTCGGCTTTCCAAGACTCCCCACCCCTTGCATACAAGTCCATCAAGCTATTATAGGTTATGAGATCCGGTCTCAGGCCACTCTCATTAATCAAGCAAAACATTTCTTGAGCTCGGTCGTCCATTCCATTCTTTGCATAGATTGAGAGCATCGAGTTGAGTATTACCAAATCTGGCTTGTACCCACTTCTCTTTAGCTCATCAAATGCCCTCTCCATACCTTGCAAAGCTCTACACTTGAAGTTGGCAATGATGAGGGTTCTTAAAATCACCCAAGTAGGAAAATTTTCACCTTTATAGACGCACTCTTCAATTGCTTCTATCCCTTCTATATGTCTCACCTTTGCATGGCTTTGGAGCAAGAGAGAATAGGAGAGCTCATTTGGCTTGAAGCCCTTCTTCCTCATATCTTGCATAACAGACTCCGCAGCACGCCAATCACCCTTTCTAGCAATTGCATTCAATAACGCATTGTAGGTCATAAGGCAAGGGCTAAAACCAGCTTTAACCATCTCATCATACATCTTTAAAGCATGAGATCTCGACCCACAACGACCATAGGCGGCAATCAGGGTATTGAAGGTATCTCGATCAGGTTCAAACCCGCAATTCTTCATCTCAACGAAAACCCTGCTCACATACTTCTCCATTCCTCTCTTGCCACACATCGCCAACAGTGTATTCCATGTGACCCTATTTGGTACACACCCATTAGACTTCATATCGAGAAGAATCCCCAACATCTCCCCTGACCTCGACTTCTTTCCAAGCAATCCAAGAATCGTATTGTAAGTGCAAACGTTCGGAATACAACCCAATTCCTTCATCCTATAGAACAAATCCAACGCCTCATCCTCTCTCCCGGCCTTCCCATAAGCACTTATAATCGTAGTATATGTCACAGAGTTCGGCATGATGCCTTTGGCTGCCATTGTATCCACTACATCAGCCCCTTCATCACAAAATCCAGCTCTCACGTAAGTCGCAACCAACTCATTGTAAGTAACAGAGTCCGGCATGCAATCACTCTCCTCCATCTCTCTCAAAATCTTCAACGCCTCCGGGTAATTCCCAGCCTTCCCAAACACTTGCAGCAGAGAATTATACGTGACCGTGCCCGGAATGTATCCTTCCGACTTCAACCGGTAGAAAAACTCCTTGGCCTCCTCTAACAACCCTTCCCTCCCACAAGCCGCGAGCACGGTGCTACAAGTGAACTCATCGAAATCCAACCCGTTCCCTCTCATCTCCTCCAACAGCGCCACAATCTCACCCCAGCTCCGCCCTCTCCGCCCATAAACATCCAGCATCACATTGTAAGTGACAAGGCTCGGCGAAACCCCTTTCTCTTTAATCTTCTCAAACAGCCCCACAGCCCTGTCGTACCTCCCAGCCCGAGCGTAGGCGTGGAGGAGTGTTGTATATGCCCGAATGTCGAGCCGGTACTCCTCCACGGGAATTGAATCAAACACCTTGCAGGCGAGCGAGTGCTGGCACTCCCGGGCCAAGACCCTGACAATGGTCTCGATGGCCGGGGCATCCACTTTGGGTCCGCGAGGCGCGGCATTGGAGAGAAGCCACTGGAAGAGGAGGAGGGCCCGCTCCCAGTCGCCGAGGAGCTCGAGGGCCTTGAGGAGGCTGACGGGGTCGGCCCTGAGGAGGTGGGGCTTCGAGGAGTCAAAGAGGGAGTGCAGGGTGTTGAGGGGGCGGGTGAGGATGGAGGAGAGAAGGAGCTTGCCTTGTTGGGTTAGGAAGTGGAGGCGGGGGTCATCGGAGGCGGAGAGAGATTGACGGGCTTGGGTGAGCTGATCGGAGGTGGTGGTGGTGTTGTTGGGAAGCGGGTGTTGGGAGAGGTGGGTGAGGAGGGAGTCCAGAGGGAGGGAAGAAGGGGGAGGAGAGGGGAGAGGAAGTTGGGGGGTTGAATTTGAAGGGGTGGTGGGTGGGGGTGGGAGCGGCGGGTTTCTTGGGGGGTTGGGTGGGTCTGTTTGGGAAGAGGGTTCCCTCCATTGATGATTGGTTGATGAGATCAGAGGAAGATGATGACGAGGGAATGATAGTTTTTGTGGGATGGGGGATGGGATTGGATTGGAGAGAGAGAGAGGCTAATCTTGCATGAACGGTGTGTGAATGCTGTGAGACTCCTGCGATCCTATCCATCTTTTCAGTTATCTTCTTCAACCTCACCTACTCTGGGGCCGTTTGTTTCACGTAAAAGTTCGTAATTCGTAAATGACTTATAACTCAGTTACAACTACGGCGTTTGTTTGGACCGTAATTTGTAAAAGACTTACACAACCCAATTACCCCTCACTTGCAACCCAATTATCACTCACTTACAGCCCAGTTACAGTTAATTTTGTGGTCATGCAAATTTGTATTATTTTTTTATGTTAATATTAATTTTTTTTAATATTTAGCATTTTTAATATTTATTTGCAATATTAAAACTTTTTAAATCACCAAATAGTTAATTTTGTGATCAACTTTTTCACTTACGACTTACACATTACGACAACCAAACACCGTAAAGTACAATACACTTTTCCACTTACAACTTTATATTATCAACCAAACACCATAAAGCTTACATGTATGTAACTCATTTACAAATGTAAAAGACTTTACCAATTACAACTTACGAATTACGACCAATTACGACAACCAAACAGACCCGGAGGCATTGAGTCAGGAGATGGAAACGATTTGACATGTGTAAAGCACGTGCGTCTGGATGTAAGTGTATATACTAGCGTACTGCTGTTGGTGGTAGAAAACTAAGCGACGGCGAGAGAGTCGACAATTGCGGTGAGAGAAAAAGAGGATGAGGAGGCTAGAGGGCGTGGGGGAGAAGGGTTGCTTTCTCAATCTCTCTCTTGCGCATGGATGAAGACGGACGAACGGACAGACAATTTTCTGAAACAGTCAAGAGAAAAGCCCGCTTTGCTTGATTTTGACAAGAGATTTGGATTCAACTCTCCCTGTCTAGTCTACAGGAGCGAAGGAGATTTTTTGATCTAGCGTGTTTGTTTCGCCGCAAAACGTCACAAAATGCAAGTCGTAAAACTTCTTTTCCATTTTCCGTTGTTTGTTTCGCTGAAAAACAAGTTACAAAATGCAACCCTTCTTTTCCCACTTGCAGTTGCTACAGTTAAATTTGTGGTCATGTAAATCTCACTTTTACACTCATATTTTCCCACTTGCAGTTGCTACAGTTAATTTTGTAGTCATGTAACTCTCACTTGTAATACACTTACAGTTCAAAACGGTTACTTGATAATCAATATATAATTTAATATTATTAAATATTTAATATTTTAAATAGTGATCAATTTCTTATTTAATTATTTAATTATTTTATATTTTTAATCTTTAACTTTTTTTATTGTTTTTAATATTGTTTTAATATTTAATATTTTACTATTTTAATTTAATATTTTTATTTAATATTTTATTTAATATTTTATTATTATATTAATACTTATTCTATTTTTTATTATTTTATTTAGAGTTAATATTTTAATAATATAACAATATTATACTTTAATATAAAATTACTATATATTTAATTATTAATTTTTTAATATAAAAATTACTTTATTAATATCATAATAGATTTTATTATTATATTAATATTTTATTATGTTAATATTGTAATAATAATTCAGTATAATAATACTATAATTATAATTTATTATTAAATTATAATTATATTTTACTTTGTTAATTTTATATTTCTATAATATTATAATAATATTATAATAAAATTTATATTATAATAATTTTCAAGTATTTTTAATATTATAATATTATAACTATATTTTATTATTTTTGTAAGATTTTTTTAATATTTAAATTTTATTAGTATTCTTAAAATTTTATTAATGTTCTTTAGATTTTCTTAAATTTTATATTATTTATTTAGATATTTTAGGAATATTTTACTATTTATACTAATATTTTATTAATATTATTGTTATAAATAAAATATTAAGATTATTAATTTTTTATCTCAAATTTTTTAATACAATTTAATTTGTAATAGTAGATTTAATTTAATAGTATTTATAATATTTAAATCACTGCTACAGTTAATTTTGTGGTCAACTTTTCCACTTACACTTTTACATTACCAACCAAACACCGTAAAACACAATATGCTTTATCATTTACACTTTCACTTTATCAACCAAACACCGTAAAACACAATATACTTTTCCATTTACACTTCACTTTATCAACCAAACACCGTAAAACACAATATATTTTCTCTGCTACAGTTCACTTTTTCCATTCTCATTTTACAACTTACGACTTGCGACGTTTTGTAACGAAACAAACAGGCCCTAAATGTAAGCATGATGCAGGGGAACGGATGTTTCCACCCCCAAAAAAATGAGGTCCCCAAAAAAATGAGGTGTGCCATTATTTTCTTTGATATTTTCATTCTTAATGAAAAGTCTAAAATCTCTTTCTTTTTCCTCCTCCTTCCTCCCCTCCTCCTCCCCGATCACCCCCTCCTCCTCCTTCCTCTTCCTCCCTCCTCCTCCCCGATCACCCCCTCCTCCTCCTTCCTCTTCCTCCCCTCTCC
Organism: Agave tequilana; assembly: GCA_038442645.1. Taxonomy (NCBI): domain Eukaryota; kingdom Viridiplantae; phylum Streptophyta; class Magnoliopsida; order Asparagales; family Asparagaceae; genus Agave; species Agave tequilana. Next base: position 77,554 of record JAVJIF010016212.1, on the reverse strand, counting down.
CTAGCCTTCCCAGATCCCACTCCCGGCCTCCCCCGTCCCCCCGATCTCCCCCTCCCCCTAACCCCCTCACTCGCCCATCTCAGATCTAGCTGGTTCGGCCAGACTGGCTGAACTGGCCAGATATGGGGGTGGGCAAGAGGGGTTGGGGGCAGGGGTGGGGGAGATCGAAGGAGGCCGGAGAGGGGGAGGAGGAGAGGGGAGGCGATGGAGGGGAGGAGAGTGGCGGGAGAGAGGGGGAGGAGGTGGTCACCGACGAGAGAGGGGCGGAGGTCGGGAGTCGCTGACAAAGATGAGAGAGGAGGAGAGAAGAAGAGGGCATTTTGGCATCTTTGAAAAAAGAGAGGGGGTAACTTCATCAATTTGGGGGATGCCTTCAACACTGGGGTGTCTTCGTTACTTTTTAGGGTGGAAATATCCGCTCCCATGATATAAGCTTGTTTTAAAAGAAATATAAAAATTATAAAATTATTATTAGTTGATATTTACTGTGTACTTATCTAACAAAAAACTAAAATGCAAAAAAAAAATTGATAAAACTATAATTTTCCTACAATTTTTCAAAATAGTTTTATTCTATTATTGTCTCCATAAATTTGTTTATGTTAATTGTGGACTTTTTAGTTAAAGACAACTTTGACTTATTTATATATTAACTAAATTTTTGTAATAGTATAATAACATGCTAATGTTTTAAATTATTTTTTAAATGAAAAATTGATGACAACACTAATGATAAGTCTAACAAACTTTTCTTGAAATTTAATTGAACTTAAAAGCCTGAAATTAATTCCCTTGATTGAATTGTGAGTTTTTTTAAAAAAATGCATCATTTATTAGAATAACAAATTTGGATATTTCTATGTCATTTTTAACTTTTTAATAATTATTTTGAATAATTTAGATTTATTTATTCGTTATCTGATGAGCAAATTATTTCAAATAAAAATAAATATAGATATTTAGTTTAAAAATTTTAGGAATAAAGGAGAGAAATAAGAAAAAGATTAATTTTTAAGGGTACAAGAAGAATATAGATAAATATTAGTTAGTAGATTTCATATGAGAAAGAGAGAAAGTAGTTGTATCCGGATAAAATCAAATAAGTAGAGAGAGTAATTGTTCAGCTAGACTTTTAAAATAAGAATAAAAAAATAAAATATATATTTTAGTTTGAGTGATTGTAGATAAGAGAGAGTTAGCTTCAATATATTTTTTTGTAAAATTTACTTAAAATAATCTTATTTTAAAATTATATTTTTAAAATTTTACAATATCACTGTAAATAATTCTGAATTGGGCAACACTGACAAGACATCATCTTTTTGACACATAACCTTACTCCACAATGTTTTCCAAGTAGAAATATTTTCTTAAATGATGTATATCTAAATGCTTACATGTCAAATAGATACAATCTCTATTATTTTTGACTTAAAAGTCATGGATAGTGAGCCATGTATCAAATCAGATGCGAACTAGATATTGTTTCTATCAATAATTATTTATCAAGCACAGATTTGGATACAAATAATTTTTGGGGAAACAGTATCTATATCTAGTAAAATGGTTACTAATTTTAATTATTTTGACATATGTCGTAGTCAAGAGGTTCTGGGAGTTGAACCTGAGACTTCTTACAAACTACAGCTTACTTACTATTTCCTTTAGAACTTGGGAATTGGTTAGTAAGTTTTTTGGTGTTTAGATGTTATTGAGAAGTGTGGTTTGGAAAATATTTTGTCTTTTCTAGCGTTTAGATAGTAATGTGAAAGTGAAAGTGGAAAAGTTGACCACAAAGTTGACCATAAAATAATATTAAATAAAAATTAATTAAGAAATATAAAAAATAGACTATAATTAGAATGCAAGTCAGATTTACATGGTCAAAAAATTAACTATTTTGTGCTACAATTTATTATAAATGTGATTTACATGACCACAAAATTAACTGTAGCACTCTGGAAGTGAGGAAATGATTGTGTAAAAGAGAAAAGATAAAGAAAAAGAGGTTTTTCTTATTTCCTTTTTCGGTGTTTGGATAGATAGGGAAGTGAGCAATTATACTTCCCTATTTCCTTACTTCCGCCCACTTCCTTGCAACCAAACAGCCCTCTGTGGCAAACATTTTGTGAAAGTGGAAAGGTCACGTGCTCTGGAGAAGCGGAACAAACGAACTGATAATTTTCCAACTATGTTTATGAGTTTTGGTTATCTAACTGCCAAAATTAACTAGGTAATAGGTGAAGATGACTAAATATAACATGCTTATATACCAAAAACATCTTATTTCAATAGCTGAGTCATCAATAGCGATAATCATCTGATTGAAAAAGTTCAAACCAATGCAAGAGAGAATACCAGCTTGCTAGAAAATTGGAGCACGAAGAATTGAGGTTGTTAATCTTTATACATGACATAGATTTGTTGCTAGGTTTCATTCCTCTATTATTCCTTTAATGGAAACAAAGTAAAGGTATTATTTTATACTTAAAAATAAGAGAGTTCACAGTTTTCTTCACCTTCGTAAATAACAATTTAATCATGCAGTGTTACATCATCCAAGTAAACTCATCCACATGATGAAACACAAAATCAGACCATAAACCGTGCAAGATTTTGTGCATTCCATATGTTACAACAATGTGGTACTCGTTTGCTAATTCCATTTGATTTACAAGTGAATGCGTATGCATCAATTACACCTAACTATCGACCTCACTGATGTTTTTCGTTGCTAGTAACTTTCACAAACAGAAACAACCTCCCTACACATCGACTGGTGCCATTGGCTTTCCCCTTCCTCTCCTTGCTCCTGGCGCTGATTTCCTCCCGCGTCCTCTGCTTGTGCTTGGTGGGGGTTCAGTCAGCACAGCCTCGACTGACTTCATTCTCGTGCCACCACGCGAAACAGATCTGCCTCTAATGCTATTGGTCGTGATCTTAGGTACAGAACCGTCAGTATTACCGGTACTGGGGCTTGGAAGCTCAGAAGGTCTCTCAGAGATGCCCGCAGCTTCTTCACCATTGGTAAAGTTGGTGGCGCTTGGCACTTCACCAGGCATGACGACTACGTTTGTGTTTAATCTGAAAAAGAGAGAATTGTAGTTAGATTAAGATTTTTTTTTTTGGTTTGATGAAACAGGGAAATTTAATGCTTCTCTTTGGTCAAGATTTTACCCATCGGCAGAAATTATCAATCCATTTGCTTCGTTCTGTCCATGATCATTCAGATCTTGCTGTGTGGCGTCACCCTGTATCTGATCACCCCTCTCCTGCCGTGTCGAATCTAAAACATATCATAAAGAAAAATATTTCATCGAATTATTGGAAGTTGAAAGAATTATTAGCAACTTTTCTATGACTGAAGAACAACAATAACGAGAGACAGAGCCTTTATCCCATGAATTTCCTTCAACTAGATGATTCATCATCACTCATAATCAATTTATGACTTCAAAGTACAACCAATAAACATGATAAATATTTCAGGGCACGAAGATTGATGCTTTCTGGGTCATTCGTTGGTATAGAGACAATGAGATACCATGTGCATGCTGTATGTATGTGTTCATGTCAACACCCTTGTGGTAATAGGATATCTGTGAGTTTGCTTAATTTGCTGCGAGTGAAACAACAGCTGCACAAGGGAGGATGTGTCATTGTTTATGAAATAAGCCTGGCAGTGTATATCTCGTCATGACAGTCCGGGAGTTGCCTAGTTAGTTGGACAAGGAGTGGTGGGCCTTACTGGCCTTCTTCTAACCTAAGCCATAGTTGGGAGGTCCAACCTCTAAATGAACCACAATCAGATTCTAGCAACTCATGTGAGCCCATAGAAGTTTGCCCAAGTTCAGTCTTGTGAGAACTGAAAAGGGACCAAAAGAAAATTGCTCAAAATTGCTCAAGTTAATAAAAACTAATCTCTCAAATGTGATAAAAGAAGTTCTTGATACATTGCTATACATAATACGAGCAAAATACCAGCACCAATGTGCGGTGATCTCTCATTTATTCCCTACATTTCTTCCTCCACTCTCCACCCCCCCCCCCCCCCCCCCCCCCCCCCTCCTCCTCCTCCTCCTACCCTTTTCACAAAATAATACTTAAGCACACATCTAGAATTGATAACATACAACACTGTCCCTCGTTAAGTATGCTTTTAACAGAAGAGAATATACTTTCAATGTTTCTCTTTCTTTAAAACAGAACGGTTATACATTCCTGTGAGTGATGATCGTAGTTTACATGGGTCATTAGAGGACCTTTTTTTTAATAACTGACAATCAAAGAACACAATACTGATTTGATCTATTTAATGAACTAGGTCAATAGTAAGAATACCCCCTGAGTTAACCGTGTTTAATTTTTTTCTGTTTTGTCCTTCTCTCTTCCCTATGTTCTCCTCATCTTCTTCCCTCTTCACCCATCCCTTACATGCTCCTTCAAAACTCATCTCTTAAATCAAACTTAGATCATTTTTTTTTTCTCCTCCCTCTTCTCTCCTATCGCCCACTACTCCCACCCCACCCCCCCCCCCCCCATCCTTATCTCCCTCTTCTTGTTTACACTTCTCTCTCATCTCTCTTTCAAAATTCATCCTTCGAATAAAACTCAATCTCCTACAAATCAAACTCCTTCCCCCTCTTCAAAGGTTTAGACCCAAACCCAAAAATAATACCCCTCTTCTCTTCAAAATCCAAAACCAAACCAAAAATCTTTACTTTCTGTCTAAACCTAAATTTATTTTTCTCCATAAAACCAAAACCCTTGTCCAAATTCAAACCCAAAATCCTCTTCAAATTGTATTATTGCAATTTGCTACTTGTTGCGAGAGGGGGGGGGGGGGGGGGAAGAATAGATGGAAAAGATGGAGAGAAAGGTAGACGGAAAGAGAGGGAGAGATGTACAAGAAAAATGTGAGAAATAAAAAGGGAGGAAAGAGGTTTAATAAAAGAGAAAGAAAGAGCATCAAAAGAGAGAAAAAGGAAAGTGGGAGTAAAATTGAAGATATAATATAGTTTTTGACTCCAACCGTTAAGTGAGGGGATGTTTCTACTAATAACCTAATTTAGGAGTTATTAATGCTACATGGTCAATAGTATATGAAATCTTTCTACAATTTTACTCTAAGAATATGTAAATGAGGACTGGATTTGAAATTAGTTAAAACGTAAACAAAGATCACTAAGTGTGAAAATAGACAATGTGAATTTGGAGCTAACCGTCTTAATAAAAAAAATGTCCTATACTAGTGGTTAAGTTTATTACTTGCTCATTTCATTTCTACTATATCATGGATTGTTTTTTTTTCTTTTGTTGGATTCTCCTTTTATCTTTGGCTTCATGTCTTAATAATATGCATTTCTGCATTTATATTTTTAAGCTTTTAATAGATGAATTGTTGTTACTCTTTATATCTCCCTCTTTTGTTTAATTTTTATTATCAATATTTCTATGTTTATGTTTATACCAATGTTTTAAAAAACTTGTTATGTAACTCGTTACAGAACATAACGGCACCCGGCCGTTATATAACACTAACAAAAAACGTAGCTCCCAGTAACGAGCGTTTTTTGGAGCGTTACGAACGTTACGTTACAAAAATAACGTAAGGTTCATAACTCACGTTATTTACACGGGTTGCTAAATATAAAACAACGAAGCAATTTCTCTCCACACGTCAAATTGACATGAAACCCTAAATTGGCGACGACGAGTAAAGCATCGAAGCACCACAGTGCATCCTCTCTGCTGTAGACGGCGACAGCGACAATGACCCTCTCGTGTGGTTCTTCCTCTATGCAGTTCCCCTTTAATTGTATCTCTCTCATCGGAGAGCATTGAAGAGCCCCGGTTTCTCTCTTTGATCTCTCTTCAATTGACGAGGAACTCGCCATCGTAACGCTCCAAAAAAATCAAAGAACCATACGACTCTTCGATTAACGAGGAATTCATTGTTAATCTCTCTCGATCTCTCTTCAATTGACGAGGAATCTCATGATATCGGAGCATCTTAGTTCCTTGATGCTTGCTAAAAATTGTTGAGAGACTTGTTAAATGTGTTTTATATTGTTTGATATTTTTTATTTTTTAAAATTATTTCCTTGTTTATAAAACTTCTTAAATATAGTATATATATTTATTTTTATTAAAAAATATTAAATTGTGTAACCTACGTTATGCTTTACGTTATAACCTATATTAACATAACAAAGGAAAAACGTTATTGTTACGTTATCGTTATTTTAAACATTGGTTTATACAAAGTGTTGTTTTACATCAATATCAACAGTGCAACTAGCAAAGACCAAGAACAAAGTTAAAAGGGGCATGTATGAGAGCATCTGCCATTTGAAATTTCAAAAAAGAGACAACAAATCATATTAATGTAAAATTCTGATAAACCTATAAAATATTTTATATTCTTGGCTCTATCCCTGGCAACATTTGTGTAGGCATTTACCTGGGACCTAAAAGATGTGTCTTTTCTTCCTTCTAGCTTGTGATAGATGCAAATTTGAGTCCATTCAGATACTTGCAACCCTCTATTATATCCCTTCATTCATAGTTACCTTCGATTAAAAAGGGAACAATATATTTTAAAGTACCTTCGAAATATCCTCACTTTTCGTCTTGAGTGATGATATCTGTATCGATATGTTAAATGTTTTTCTATCAAATATTCATATTTGCCCGAAATGAATAAAAAGTGGAATATGGACAGGATTATCCATATCCGCAATTTAAATATGTAGAGATATTCGTGTCTGTCAAAAACAAATACAGTCACATATGAACCAGATTATTCATGTCTGCATATTTGAAAGGTTAAGTATCGCTTATTCAATATTTTGTAAAAACGAATAGAGAGTCAAATATAAATCGAATATTTCCATATCCAGCAAAAAGATGTGAGCTTGATGTAGATACGATTATCCATATCCATCACATTTTAAAAAGATGCTTAATTTCACAGAAATAAACACAGAAAGGTATTTGACATGTTATTCATATTTGTATAAGACATATATGGAATCAGGTATGAGCTAGAGTCCGGTAGACTACAATAACATGTATATATTATGGAATAAATATACTTTGGAACATAGGGTCATAGCCTGCCTTGAGCCCTGGACTTCACACAAACCATCACTACTCCTTCAACTAAGTAATAGCATATATAATATATTATTATACTATGCCAAGTTCATAAGTCTCTCAAACCAGTGATAATTCACTTTATTTGACCCATGAGTTACTAAAATAATATTTTACGTTCGAATTTAGTACCAGTGTAGCACGTTAATTAGAGAAGTCTCAAGATAGAATGTGCGAGATAATCGCATCTGTTCTCAGTTCGCAAGGAATCAGAAATGTAGGATAAGATATTGGAAGTTTTGTATCTCAGCCATTTTATATACTATATTATATGTATTAGTAGTTTGATCCAAGAAATAAATGAATAAAAATATACAGAATTTTTGTAGTATTTTCAAGTTATGTGGATTTAAAAGTAAATCACTTTCAAATGGTGGGTACATAGTAACTTTTCACCTAATGTGTAAAGAATATATCTTACAAGTTAACTACCTCTTTAACCCAGCCACGCCCAAGTTTCATGTACATTATGCATTATATGCATCATTGTTCTGTATGTATTATATTATATAAATGATAATATTATTTTATCATTATAGTGTATTATATATATTAATAATAATAATATTAATATTATACTATACACAATATGATTTCTTTATGAAATCTCTCTTGGCACGTCATGTGTGGAATTGTCAACCAAGTACAGAGGAAGGAAAGAAATCTCTCTCTTGATCAGTGACAATTCACTCTGTTTGAACACTATTGAATGATACTTTAAGTTGAGTTGTACTACTAGTATAGCAAGTTAATTGAAGAAACTCGATATATGAGATGGGAATGTGCGAGATCTGTCATAATGCAAGTGTGTTCACATTAGCATCTGTGGTAAATAAGAAATGTAGGACAGGCCTTTGAAATTTACCTTTACATACTGCATTATATCTATTAGACTTTTGGGTCTAAAAAAAATGAATAGCAGTATATCAAGTTTTGTTGTATATTTTAACCACATGGACTTAAAAGTAAAATAGTTCCAAATAATGGGCACAAAAACAATTTTCCCCTCATGTGAGGAGGTATATTCCCCAAGATGCCGATAGCAAATTAGTAAGCATATACAGATGTCACTAAAATGTCGATAAAGGCAACATACAGAAATGCAATGCTGTGAAACAAAGATAAGATAACGTGTACTATTGAAATAATTACGTACCAGCAACAGAATGAATTTCTTTGACACAGGATATCAGTTTCTGATGTACAGAATTGTTTCAACTCCACAGCTCAACAGTATGCTGGACACATTAACACCATCTAGCCTGGTGCCTGCTTCTACATTACTGAGACAGACCAAACAAAAAAAAAAGTGCCCATGTAAAATTCTACATATGGTATATCAGAAATAACTCAAGATATCTATGGAAACAAAAGGTATTAATAAATGGATACTTTCTGCTTTTTTCCTTTGCAAGGTGGTTTATAGCATAGAAAGATACACATGAAGTAACCAATGTTTAGCATGTTTTTATATATGCTTCTTAACACCCCGACGGGTCTGTGCAAAGGTTTCACCAAGATAAGGTAAACAGAATGAAGTCAATATATGACAAGATCCAAGATACGAGAGTCCAACCAAACCATTTAGAAGCTACAACTATCATCTTAGAAAAGTGTAGAAGTTTATAATATGTGTCCGCAATTAGTAGTGTGTGAAATATAACTACCGACTTTACAGACAGAAAAAGGACAAGGAATCTTAAAGACCTTCATTGTTTTTGCCAAGGGCAAGACCCGTATCAGTAGTTTAATTAGCGAATTAACTGTCCCCATGGTTTCAGTTCAACAACACTTACAAGCCCAGGACAGCTATAATAATTTTAAGCATAAAAAACCATAACTTCATTCCGTTAATCTTCATTGACTATATGAAAAACAAGCTAGTTTCTGTCATGTTGATTATTGTAGAAATAGAAAATCGGGTGTTTGAATCCTTTCATTTCTATAACTAACAGTATGGTAATAAGCCACAAGAATAGTTCTTACCCCATTACCGTGAGAATTGCTATATGCAGTTTTAGTAGATGCAACAGAAAAATGAGTGGGACTTACCATCTTTAAAGCAATGACAAGTTGTTTTTGGTTTACAGTAAATAGTTTTCAAGCAAGATCCAAAATCTCGACATCTGCATCGGTATCGACCATAGTATTTAGTATCAAAATTGGCAATATTGGCAATAATTGGCCCCTTCATCTTGGTCATTTCGGTAGTATTCATATTGTCTCGGTCCTATCGGCCATATCCGTATTCGTGTGGCGATATTTCAAACCATGGTTCCAAGTTTCAGGTAAGTTGCGCCCTACTAAATCATGGAGAAACTTTAATTGGCAAAGTCATAAACATTCAAACCATAACTGTAACTACAACTTATATTGCATCTATTTTGGCCAGCACAATCTCAAAGGCCATTCTAAAACAAACAACAAAGAACTCCCTTTAGGCCAGGAAATGATGAACAGTGTTCAAAGAAACTTAAAAGTATAAATGCAACACACTAATAGAAAAAAGAAAGACAATATTGCAATATGCATGGAGTATATAGCTTGCAAATTTCTGAGGCATATATTTGGAGAACCAATCAGCAACCATATGCCTTAAAATTTCTAACCTTTGCGTAGAGTTAATATGTACTGGTGGCACTTTTGGAGATTCAGAAATTAATGGAATTTCTGAATGATCACCTGAATGAAAAAGACCAACAATTAATTGATAAGAGAATATCCGGCAGCCTACAAAAGAATCAGCTTCATTAAAAAGGACAGGCATCTCAATGAATATCATATATCTAAATTCTGCAAATTCAGTACTTCAAATGAGTTGTTACCAGCGCGCTCCACAGACTTAGGTGCAGCTGTAAGAGTGGTACAAGGGCCAGATAAAATGTCAGGTGGTTCCTTGACCTGGGAAGGCACTTCGACATGCTTCTACACATTAAGACAAACCATCTATGCATCAGTTATCATGTGCTTTCACATATATCGGCACGGGGGGTAAGGGGTTGGGGGGGGGGGGGGGGGGGGGGACAATTAAAGGAAATGTAAATAAAAAAAGACTAACTAACGCAGCAGACCATTTACCTGATTATCTTCTGAAATGGGGACAGTAGGTTCACAAAGAGGGGAACTAATTCCTAGAGAAGAATCAGGTCTTGAAGACAAAGTAACTGGTGATGAAGTTTCATGAGTTGATTGAACTGCATTAACAGCTTCTTCAGTATCTGAAATGAGTGTGGGAGAACTGGTATTGTCTGGTCTAACTGGATAGGTCCCTTCAGTTATTTTGCCAGGTACTCCAGGTGTCCCAACTGAACAGTAGTCTCTGGCACATTCCACAAAATAACCTGCAGGTGCATCTAAAGATTCCGAAGCAGGAAACTTACTTGAATTATGTTGAATAAGTTCAGTTTCTACAGATGAGATTTTGCAAGCTTCATCTGTTGAATATCTTTTAGATAAATCAATCGGCTTAAACTTGGAAGTATTTGATTCATCAACAGTTGATTTCAGTCGTACATTTCGAATTTCATCAACTGTATCATGTGATCCAAAGGCCTGATGGTTCCTCTTCAAGCCCTGCTTAAGAATTAGGAAAACCAAACCATAAGAAAAACAATCATCGCAGAAATAACTATGGTCCGCTTATATCTCAGCACTGGTTTAAAATTCAACTTCTAAAAGGACTATTTATATGGCCTCATAATAGTCTGATGCATTAAGTTTTAAGAAAAGGATCTTACAAGTTGGGGAAATTCTAGCACTTAGCGACCTACAATCAATGCAAAGATTTATCTAATTAACTTGTGTAGGCCAAAATTATTGGATTCTAGCAGAGACCAATTCAGCTGTTTTTTCTCTTCTATCTTTTGTTTTTGTCTTCTCTTCTTCTTTCATTTTTATTTATTTATTTATTTATTTATTTATTTATTTATTTATTTTTGAGAGAGAGGGGGAGAGAGAGAGGAATTGACAACTCCACCCCACCCCACTCGCTGCACCCATTTCATTTAAATGGGTAGACGCAAATGTCACGTGAAGCACCAAATTTTGGGAGCCAATGAGATGAGTGTCGTTCTTTGGTTTTTCCTTATCTTATTTAAAAGGCCTTATCCGGATATTATATGAGATGTGTGTCCTCATGCAGTGCTAGAATGCCAACATCACTCTGACAAGGATATATTAGGGATTCAAGAAGATATGTCCTTTAGATGACAGTGGTGGTTTAAAAGATTTTCTAAGATCCGCAAGCATAATACACATTTAACAAGGTATAGCGGCATTCTAAGGATTAAGATTGCCGGGGCAAAAAGCAGCATTATACAAAAAAAATAACTTTCATAATCAGTCTTTGAGTCAGAACTGGGCTCCTGGTAAGACCTTGTTTTCATGTTTTGCATCTGACCAACAAAGGTTGCAAAAATGTTGGTTAGGATCAGCTACTGGAATGACCAGACTTAACATGTCTAATAAACTAGAGTTAGATCTCCAGTGTTCCGTTGATAAATTAGGATTAGAAAGTCTCAAACTTAGATGCACTTCAGGTTGGCTAATGATCTCACATATCAGATCTTACTTTTGTCATTATGCAGGTTAGGTCTTATCGAGTTGGCTTAGTATTGGGTCAAGTCCAGCAGAGCAAAAAACCACAGCGAACTAACAAGACAGGCCTAATTGGGACTTGGACCCATCCATGAGTTTTGGACTGCAACTGATTGATTATGTTATGATGCACCAAATACAAGTTTCTAAATACCATAAGTTGTTCCAATGACAACAATTTTTGTAAATTCCCATAAATTTTTGTACTACTTCTTTCCCTGGTGCATATGAAAAGACATGCCATACAAAGTACCTTGAATGAGGGCATAGAGTAATTAGGGGTTGCTGAGAGTGTTTCATCCTTGAAAAGATGCATTTCAATGGATGGTGATTTCTCGAAATGGCCCAATGATGGAGATCTCCATGGAGACAATGATCGCATGTATGATTTTGCCACATCTATGGGTGAACCTTCTTCCACTCCAAAATCCTACAATAACATGTAATACTAAGATTAGAACTATGACTATAGAAGTTGCATATTCAAATTAGTAATTTACATTAACATAAACTGATGTATAGTATAGGGTTTCAATCGACACTATCAAAGATCAGGTTGAATGGGGGATATAATGGTTGCAACTAATTGCAATCTGGTTAATCAGGTGATATTGTGATTGCAAATTTCATTAAAAAAAAAAAAGCTTTACCCAAAAGATCAGTCTTTATGTCATGCATTTTCATTTGCTTTTTGGGTTCTGTCATACCTCACAGATGAAATGCAACTCCATGTGGTAAACTAATCTCATCTCTCCTTCTTCTAGATTGTCTTTAATCTAAAAATCTATGGACAATCGCTTCATGGTTGCATGAGCTTAAACAACATAACCAATTAGGTAGATTCCTGCCCGTCACTGGTGTTGTAGGTATTACCGCAAGTCCCTCTCTTGTATATAGCTTCCTGGACCAGGAATCAAGGACAAATTCAGAAAGTCGACTTCAGGTAGACAGCCTCCCATAAAATTGCAACAAACTTGGCATGGAGTTTCATAATACAGATTGTGCTTCAAAGCTGTACCTCATTTTAATGGTAAAGGATGCTGACCACAGTATTCATGCATAGCTAGTAGCTAAGAAACCCCTAAATTCCACTCACATGCCCAGATGAGAAGCATTGGTGATGTAATATAGGATCGCAATCTCCTTCGAATACAAATAAAAAGGAAAAAGCTAGGGTTTTATAAGAAATAAAATGAAAAAAGAGATTAGGGTTTGAGAAAGAACCAGATAGCTTTCGGCTTCGCGCACCCCTTACGCGGGCTTCACACCCCTTGCACTACGGGCTTCGCGCCTAAAACTCAAGAGCACTCTCAAGAGAATTTAACTGAAATTTTTTTTAATTATTTATCGTCTCCTTATTCATCGAGTTGAGCCTCTTTATATAGGCTCTTACAAAGTGAACTTCCCCATTACAACCGATGTGGGCTAAGTTTCATGATAAAAGAAAGAGCTAAACTCAAAAATAGACTAAGATATAAAAAATAACTAGTACTGGTGTAATGTCCCTATCATTTAAATTGATGTAATACAGAATTACAATCACCTTCAAATACAAATAAAAAAGAAAAACTAGAGTTTTACAAGAAATAAAATGAAAAGAGAGATTAGGATTGGAGAAAAAAACCAGATAACTTTGGGTTTCGCACCCCTTGTACCACGGGCTTCGCACCCAACACTCAAGAGCACTCTCAAGAGAATTTAACTGTTCATTGTCTCCTTATTTATTGAGTTGAGCCTCTTTAAATAGGTTCTCACAAAGTGAACTTCCCCATCACAATCGATGTGGGACTAAGTTTCATAATAAAGGAAAGAGCTAAACTCAAAAACAGACTAAGGCATAAAAAATAAGTAGCACTGTTGTGATGTCCCCATCATTTTCCTCGGGGTGCGAGAGAGTCGACCCTGTCGAGTGAGGACACCTCTCATAAAGCATCTCAATCGGGCCATGGTGGTGGTCGTGACAGTAGAGGTGAAACTGATCTCTGTGTCGGATCGATAAAAGATGACAGCTCGATTAAAGTACCAATAACAGACTGAGGCACGTCATCCATGATGAAAACTGAACTAACTGCATTTTGCACCATAAGTGGCTTGATCTCCAGTGAGCCTAGCTCCTGTAAACATATCTGCAATGGGTCGTACGCATCAGGCGATCTCAAGAAAAATGATGTCACATACCCGCCAAAGATGGTACTAGCTCCAAAGTAGGCTCCGCTGAAAGATTTACAAGTGTCTCAATAGGGAGCTCTTCAACTTCTATAGGCTATAGGGAAGTCTCTTCTTACTGTGACACCAACTTAGCAATAACTTCTGGCCTTAGCTCTGGTTTATCTTCTAGCTCTTCCGGATTGTCATCAAATTCTGCCTCTGATTCTGTATTGTCATCAGTCTTTACCGGCTTACTTTCTAGCATCTTCACCATGCCGCGAGGATCTCCTTGCATTCAGCGACCAGATCGCTGAATTGTGGCCCTCGAGGTGTGGAGCATACCGAGTATGAAGAAGTTCTTGTAAGAAAAGCCAATCTCGACAGTCGATATGACTGTCTTCCCACCACCAATAAGCTTCCCCAGCTAACTTCATTTGGGCGTAATGGCACTTCTGCGCGAGTGTCAAGGAGAAATACCTGAAGAAATCCTTAAGATAATTTTCCCACTTTTCATACCCATCCCGATCATAAAAACTCCAAAAATACGGAAAAGTTGCATACATGTCCCTTTCAACCTCCTTTTCATCTCCATCAGTATAAACGTATTTCCACAATAGTAAAATTCCATGAATAAAACTCAATGCATAAACATTAAGGGTTACCCAATAAACTCGGTGGTTCAAATTGGACTCAAATTGGGCTGAAGATGTGTCAGAACATTGATTCTCTGCTGCTGTGACAGTACCGGTGCCAAATAAGAGCTCGTAGAAGTCGGTCTGCTCAAGTGCTATGAAATCTTTGTAGTGGCTCCGGGGCTCAGTCACGAATATAATGCTTCGAACTGAGCTCAAAATGGACAATGAACGGGCGAGAAACGAACTCCGGACTGGTCGGGTATGGGAGATGAACAGTAATTACTGTTCACAATTACTGATCACGGTGAACAGTAATTACTGTTAATGGTGAACTGTAAAAGTTTTTTTTGTTACTCTTTTTTTCTATTTTCTTCCTGGTTTTTCTCTCTGTTTTTTCTATTTTTTTTCAAAGTAGATTTAGATCTAACAGTAATCAATTTTTTGCAAGATCTAGATCTAGATCTAAGACTTGGGAAAGAGAAAAAATTCGAAGGGGATTAGGACCAAAGCTCTGATATCAAATTGATGTAATACAGAATCGCAATCACCTTCGAAAACTAATAAAAAGAAAAAAAAACTAGGATTTTATAAGAAATAAAATGAAAAGAGAGATTAGGGTTGGAGAAAGAATCAGATAACTTTGGGCTTTGCACCCCTTATGCAGGTTTCACACCCCTTACACCACGGGCTTCGCACCCAAAACTCAAAAGCACTCTCAAGAGAATTTAACTGAAAAAAATTTTAATTATTCATTGCCTCCTTATACATTGAGTTGAGCCTCTTTATATAGGCTCTTACAAAGTGAACTTCCCCATCACAATCGATGTGAGACTAAATTTTACAATAAAAAAAAAAACGCTAAACACAAAAATAGACTAAGACATAAAAAAAATAACTAGCTGGTGTGATGTCTGTTGGCCCAGAGGCCTTCCACTCTAGTTTTAATGATGATTAACTCATGTAGTTATAGTTTACTAATAATCTTATGATATTTAGTTTCAGATATTTAATCAAGATATTAGTAGGTGATTAGCTTCAACAAAGGTGTTTTGGAGCTTTCACATGGTGATTCAAGAGTTCGAGCATCAAGTTCATATCTAGCACTCGTTGAAGTCAAGCTCGAGGAATCGCGTTTGGATCGAGTCGACTTGAAGACGACGTTCTACAAGAAGGCTTCAGTTTGTTTAGTTAAGATTTTATTTAGATCCATTGTAAATATTAGATAGTGTGATATGCTCAAGTTCACAACATGTTGGCCCAAAGGCCTTCCACTCTAGTTTTGATGATGATTAACTCATGTAGTTATGTTTACTAATATTCTTGTGTTTTTAGTCTCAGATCATTAAGCAAGATATTAGTTGGTGATTGCTTCAAAAAGATGAGTTTGGAAGCCTTCACATGGTGATTCCGGTGCCCGAGCATCAAGATCATATCTTTGCACTCGGTGGATCACGGTTTGGATCGCGTCGACTTGAAGATGAAGATCGTCAAGAAGACTTAGGTATCATAAAGTTTAGTGTGTTTAGATCCATTTGTAAAGCTTAGTATAGTTGATATGCTCAAGTGCACAATACACACACGTTTCATGTTTTGGATTTGGTTTTCATGAATAGTTGATCAAAACAAGTTTACATGGTTTTTATGTATATTAGATATGTTCAATATACATACATGCTTCATATCTTAAACAAACTAATTTTGATATGTCTATTCATAAGTTTTAGGAAAAATCAGATTTCCTATTGAGAAAAATCAAAGTTTGATAAAATACATGTTTTGGTTTTTGGTAAAAATGATATAACACAAAAAATAGTTTCATATGCTTGATATTTGAGCTAAAATATTTATCACATGTTTATATATCAATGCAAAATGATAAAACTATTTTTGGGTATTTTTACAAGACTTAAAAAGATTTTTAAAAATATTTTAACATGTGTTTTCTATTCCTGAACAGTGGCTGACAGGCCAGGACGGCCGACCGCACGGGTCGACCGTACCAAGGGCCGATCGACCCTTGCGGTCGACCGACGTGCACAAGCTTGTGCACGTTTGGCAGTCACAGGGACGGTCGGCCGACCGGACCTGAGAGCAGTGCTCTCTGTTTCTTTGGGTCGACCGGGCGGTCGACCGGGTTTGCCCAACGGTCATATTTCAGACCGTTGGCGGTCGGCCGGGCCGGCCGACTGGTAGCCTGTCAGGCTGCCAGATCAGCCTAACGGCTAGTTTTGTTTTGGGGCTATAAATACCTCATTTCTTGGGAGATTTTGATAAGATTTTCTGAGCTGATTTTCTCCCATTCTCTAGTTTTAAAAACAAGTTTTAAAAAGTGTTTAAAGAGCAAAAAGATTCATTCTATTTGTTTTTAAGTGTTTTGTCATTTTCAAAGAAAATAGGTTTTTGGGAATTAGTTTATTGTTCTTCATTTCTATATCAATTGGTATTTTTCCCAAGAGTTTTTCTTTGATCAAAACACTTTGTTTTCCACACTTGAGCCATATCTTCTATCCTATTCTATTAGGATCTTGTTTTTGTGGAAAAGAGGAAAAAGAGAGATTGAGTTTGTGGTCTTTGGAACCACTTGTTGTAAAACACCTTGCCTTTGTTTGTATCCCTCTTGGTAGAGGTGATCGGGTGATTGGTTTGCTCCCTCTATTGTGAGGTGGAGATTGTTGTTTGGCTAAGGGCCTACCCCTCTTGTGTGAGGTGGTGTTTGTATTGAGAGAGGAGTTTGGTACTCCTTGTGTTGTAACAAATCCTCTTCGGTAGAGGTTCCCTCGGTGGGAGATAGTGGATTAGAAATCCTTCTCGGTGAAGGCGGGGACGTAGAGCTAAGGGCTCGAACCTCGAAACATATCTTTGTGTTTGCGTTTGATCCATTATCTCTAAACTCTCTCTTGTTTATTTGTGCAAAGCATCATTCATTATTCATACATACATTACTTGCATTGTACCTTGCATATTTCATATTACTATATCTTGTGTATGCTTGGTTGTTTGTGTGTGCCTCACTTGTACTTAACCACAAAAGCTTCACATAGCACCTCAACCATTAAAGGGGAATCAAGAGGAGTTAGTCCAGAACCCTTCACGGGGAATTCGGCTACACTTGTGTGTTGTACTAAGTGTGTTGCAAATATTTGTTTTAAGCTTCCGCACTTAGCGCATTTAGTTCCTAGATTAGCATTATCACCTATTCACCCCCCTCTAGGTGATTTACACAACACACACACTTATTTTAAGTTTCATGTTTGTTGGTTTTGATTTTCAGTTTAACCGATCTTGATTTTCATGAATAGATAGAATCAAAACAAGTTTACATGGTTTAATGTATATAGATTTGATCTATATACATATATGTTTCACATACTTAGAAAAACTTATTTTGATAACTATTCATGTGTTTGGAGTTTTGTATTTAGACAAAACATATTTTTGAATTTAATGTCAAAAAACATAAATATGATACATTTCATGTATATTGGATTCTATTCATATACTATATACTTCAAAGTTGTTTAAATATCATGTTTTGTATACATGTGTTTTGGAAAAATCGGTTTCAATTTCAAAAATCCAAGTTTTGAAAAATACAGAATTTGGTTTAAGGCAAAATTTTCAAGTCACAAAAATGGTTCAAAATGTTGTAACATGATTTGATTTTTACTCAAACATGTTTGTATTTCAAAGATATAACATGAACTGATTTTTGTGGAATTTATGAGATTTAATTAAGGATGAAAACCCAAGTTTTTAAAACCCATATTAGCTGGACTGGCTGGCTGCCGGTCGACCGGACTGGTCGACCGTAGCAGTGAGCGGTCGACCGGGCCGGTCGACCGACGTGCACAGAGCGTGCACGCAGCCAAGCTGGGAAGGCTGGTCGACCGGGTCGGTCGACCGCCAGAGAGCTCTGCTCTCTGGAAAAGCCTCCAGTCGACCGTGCAGAGAGCTCTGCTCTCTGTATCCGACTCGGTTGACCGGGCGGTCGACCAGCCAGAGAGCCGTTGCTCTCTGGATCTGGCACGGTCGACCGGGCGGTCGACCGGAGGCTCAACGATCAAATTTTTGACCGTTGGCCAGTCGACCGGCCGACGACCGGAAGGGCAATCTGGCCCTTTTCAGCTGCCAACAGGCAGATTTCCAAATGGGTTATAAATACCCCATTTGAGTTGGTTTTTCAATAAGAATTTTCAAGAGCAAAATTTCTATCTTCTCAAGTGTTTTAATACAAGTTTTCAAAAGAGTTTTTAAGCTTAAAGATTTGATCTTTAATTTGTTTCAAAAAGGTTGAAAAATTCAAAGAAAAAGAAAGTCCTTGGGATTATTTTTTATCTTAATTTTTTCTTTGTGATTTTGATTTTCAAACCCTTATTTCTCACACTTGAGCTTATCTATCTATCCTATCTATTAGGATCATTATTTTGTGAGAAAGAGAATTGGTTTGTGGTTGTTAGACTACGAAGTTGTATACCTTCCATTGATTGTGATATCCCTCTAGTGAGAGGTGATTGAGTTGTTATTCCTCAAGTGTGAGGTGATAGTGGACGTGGTATTTGGCTCCCTCTAGTGAGAGGTGGAGATTGTGTTGGAATCCCTCAAGTGTGAGGTGATTGATTTGTTGTTTGGCTAAGTGCCTATCCCTCTAAGTGTAGAGGTGATTTGTTTGTGCCTTGCCTCTAGTGAGAGGTTGTATTGGTTGAGAGAGGAGTTGTGTACTCCAGATTGTATTTGCCCCAAATCCTCAGTAGAGGTTCCATGTGTGGGAAGTCCTGTGTGAACGAGTTAGTGAAATCTTTCTGTGTGAAGGCAGGGACGTAGAGCTGTGTGCTCGAACCTCGAAACATATCTCGGTGTTTGTGTTTGATCCACTTTCTCTCTCTCTCTCTCTTACATTGTGCATTGCATCATATTGCCATATCATATACATGCTTGTGTTGTTTGTGTGTGCCCATACTTGTGTTAACCAAGAGAGCTTCATGTAGCACCTCAACTCTTATTTAGAGAAATTCCGAGGAGTTAGTCCAGAGCCCTTTACCGGGAATTCGGCTACACACGTTGGTTACACTAAGTGTGTTGCATTAAGTTTTAAATTCCGCATTATTGATCATTAGATTAGCCTTACACCTATTCACCCCCCCCCCCCCCCCTTCTAGGTGTACTTTCAATGTCCCCATCAGTTGGGGCGGATGGTAGGTTGACAGCCAGATAACAAAAAATAACCCTCAAATTATAAGGCAATCCTCATCTTGTCCTCAAAACAAATGGTGGAAAAAAGGATTCAGAGCACAAAAGGCATTATACATAGATGGTAATTATGGTTATCTATAGCGGACTAAGACATATTTAACCAAGAACAAGCAGAAATAGATGGCTCAAATAATTAAGAAAACCAATATCAGCAGCAGGAGCTCTGACTTCCACAGAGAAGCAAAACAAGGTGAATTGTAGAACCATAGAACACAGAACAGAAGTGCCTGAAACGGAAAAAATTCTCTTTATGCTGAATAATTTCCAGAGAGCAACTCAAAATACAACCAAAACATCTTGGGGAAAAATGTGCTATACCGGACAGATGAAACCATGGTGTCAATTCTGAGAAGATCTAAAAATGAAAAAGATAAGGGTTTTCAAACTCAGATTCATTGTAGCCACTACATCTAACTCTGAAACAAAGATGTCCTGAAATTGCAACAGGGCCCTTAAAGCCTCCAGACTGAATCCCAGTGGGGCAGTGGCTAAAATAAGGGGGGAGAACCTGTGAAAACAATATCACCAATAACCATATCGACCAGTCTTAAAGATGAAGAAAGAGTCAAACTCAAGTGCTCTGAACAATAGTTTCTAGGATATGAAACTTAAGCTCCCCACTGAGGAAACAATCCTCACTTAATTTCCAGCAAATCAACAGAGGTTGCCCCGTAGGTGATGACAACTTCCATTATGTCTGGAGTAAGAGGTTTCTGAGAGGAGGTACTACAATTATCCTTATGAAGTAATAAGGATCAATGTAACATAAACAGGTGTACTTTTGAACTAGTAACATAAATTGACAACTGAGACGAGGAAGCAAACAGTTTACACACCAGGAAAGATAAGCTTAACAGAAGCAAGCAACACCACTGCTTCACAAAACAATCAGTTTATATGATTTCTGTTAGATGCAAAACATCCTGGAGCAAAAAAAAAAAACACAATATCCTTCAACCAAGTCGCATCTTTGTACAAGACCTAATTAAGCATGACAAAGTGACTTTCATAATTCCAAACAGGACAGTACATGACACATGTTAAGCATTGAAACAAACATGGAGGTGCAATGTTGGACTACATAGGAAATCAATGGCAGAAATCTACAAGGTAGCAGATTGAAGTATCTGTGATGCTGTCTTTAAGGCAATATTTCAGTTTCAATGGCGAAAGCACTAGCAATGAAAATGACTAGGACCAAACTTATCAAATTAAACTGCTATCGGTGGAAGAAGGTGCATTTCCATCTCCATCTGACAACTCTTAACATCATTTATATTCCTACTCCAGAACTTGTTCTTGAAGATGAGGACAATGAAGCTATTGCTACAGCTGCAAAGCTGAAGAAGTGGAAACAAGACAAGTATCTCTACAAACACGACATTCTAAATGCAATGGTTGATAGTCAGTTCAACACGTACCAACATATAGAGAAAACTAAGAAATTATAGGATGCCCTAGAAAAAAAGTACATGACAAAAGATTCAGGAGAAAAAAGTTTTCTGCTAAATAAGTATTTAGATTTCAAGTTCGTTGACCGTAAGCGTATCCTTGATCAAGTTCACCAACTCTATAATTATCTTCTAGTTATTTGCTCAAATTCGTCAACTTGATATTACTTTTGATACATTCCACATTCGTGCAATCATTCACAAATTACCCAACAAATTAGAAAGATTTCAGAAAATTGTCTTAAAAATAAACCAAGAAATTCTTTTTTCAAATGCATCACCATCTTCAATTTGAAGAACAGTGTCTTCAAGACTAAGAAGATGAGGAAAAGGTCCTTACCATTGGTGAGACAGGCTCTCACATTGTTTGGAGAAGGGCTTGAAAGCAAGGCCATTCTCTCCACTTTTGTTTGTAACTGCTCGAGAGGGCTAAAGAGGAAGGAGTTTATGTCTTTGTGCCACTAAAAGGCTTAATGCTTACATTGACCAATAAGTTGACAGTACCTTCCTCTTTGGGAAATGTGACATTCATAGGCTGTCATCTTTAAATGCATACATTGTATTCTGAAATGTGGTCAAGTCTCAAAAATAACTTCTAGAATAGTGTAATCACCTTCTGAGTGAGGTTTAATCTTCCTACATCATTGAACGACTATTCCACTGCCCCAGATGGGATTTCTTTCTCTTTGAAGTACCTAGGGCTACTCATAACACAATAACTCTATGGCGAAAAAATTGGGTTCTAATAACCGGAACGGTTAAGAAGTTGGATGGATGGAAAGAGAAACTCCTGTCCACGAGAGTGAGAATCACATTTGTGACAACCCTCTTTGTCACACCACTATATTTCTTTTCTTACTTTGAATTGCTGAAGTGGGTTGAAAACAGAATAGGTAGGATTTGACACAGATTTCTATGACGAGGGTCCAACCAGCAGCAGGCTACCATCTCATTAGACGAGGACAGGTCTGCCAGCAGAAAAAAACGTGACTAAGGGTTATTAACCTTAGAAACATGAACAAAGCACTTTTATCTAAATGGTGGTGAAAGTACAATATCAGAACTGGTTTCTATGTTGCCGAACTCTACCAGAGCAAGTGTGGCTCTTATAATTCAATTTGGAAAGTTTCCACTCAGAGAGATTTTCTTCACAGAGGCATAAATTTCCAAACTATTGTCCATTGTTGTTAAAAAGGAGACCACTGTTGCCTCACAATGGAGAAGAACAAGGTGGGCCTCTGTTGCCTCACGATGGAGAAGAACAAGGTGACATCCAACTTTCTCCAAAGACTCAACAGTGGCCAACTTTCTCTCAAGGCTCAACTATTAGATCATCTAGAAAACTAAAAACTTGAGGCTGGGATATTGAATATACACGGATTGGAGACAGGATACAAAGAACATATTCGGTCAAATCCATGTATCAGTTCCTCAACGACATGAAAGTTAGGTCAGCAGTTGCCACTCCGATTTGAAAGGCAAGGACATCTCCAAGGATTAAGGCTTTCTTGGGGCTATAGCATGCAAGAACACTATCCTCAGCAGAGACAAGGAAGTGGCAAGGATCAGACAAGTGTGTTCTGTGGACGTCATATTGGTTTTTGTATTTGTGTGAGGGGTGAGGATATTTATGTGGTACTCGCTATATTTGGCTTGTTTCGTTAATGACTCTTTAATGGAACAGGCCGCATCACGCATGGGGGGAGGGTTTCACCCAACCATATTTCTTTCAAAAATGAATGAAAAAGAAGGATTTAGAAGATAAGATGGAGGGGACATGCATAGTCAACTAAGTGCCAGAAACTTAGAAAGACGTGTTTGGCATTAGATTTCTGAACAAATAGCAACCAACAAAATTGATAAAGATTTTAGACAATTGACATAATGTAAACATTTTTTACTATTTAAATTTAGGCCAACGTCATATACATGATGCAAACGTATGTGAAAGTCAAAATAACTCAAACTAAGAGAGACATAGTGTGTATATATGGTCTAAGATGTCCTTCATTATACAATCTTGTGCATGTTGAGTGTTGACCTTAATATTCCTGCTATTTCATTATGAGTAACTTTATAGTTTCATAATTGAACATGTACATACAATCTGTCATGTGTGTAGAATTTTTTGTATAAATCTCATATTTACAAGTTCTACGTTTATAAGTATTATTTTCAGTTTTTATCAAGCTTATTCACAACTTTATTTTCTTAAGAAAGGCGGACTTGTAAATTAACCTCTTTATAAGATGTATAGGTTTCTTATAACTGGGTGTGAAAATTAACGGGATGCATGTATCAAAGACATGATAGCTGGTGTTCTCTTACAATTCATGAACTTTAATATTTAAAATATAATGTTTTGTATTAAATGCGAATTTGTAATTATCATGAACTAACAGATCATCAAATATAGAGAGGCCTGTATGACTGGGTCATCTCTTCTATTCAGTATGAATATCTCAAGGCTACACATGCAAAGAGTAATAAGCTCATTCTATTCCTAACTCAGGATTGCGCCACGATTGATTGTGATATTCTTGGATGGCCAATAAATGAAAGAATTCTATCAACTTGTCTCTATGTCTCTAAAGGTTGGCAATCTTAATTCATAGAGGTACATTACTCCTTATAAACTTTCTCATCTTATTAACTAAATGCACTAATTTATCCATGGATATGCATTGCTATAGTTAATTGGCATAGATATTCTTTACACTCGATGAAGGTGTCAAGTTGATAGATGAGAGAAGAGGGGGAAAAAAATAAACACTTACATATTGACACATTTTGGTATTCAAAGTGCACGGTCTACAATCAAAATCAAGTTTTGAGCTTGAAGACAGCTTTTTATCCTCAAACCATTTCTTTGACTCCCTAACAGCTGACTTTGTCAGCTCAGGTGTAAGCACTTGGAAAGCAGATCTAGAAGAAATAGCATTTAGACTACCGGAAGAACATGAGATTGTTTCTGGTAGTTTCCTAGACAGGTTTAAAGATTTCCAAGTTTGATGGGATCCAACAGCATTGCACAAGGTCTTCTCCAGTCCTTTGGGTACTCCATCACCAACTTCCACAACTCGTGACTCAATTATCTTAATTAGTTCGTAGCCTTCATCCCTGGTAACAAAAGTGAATTCACATTCAGAGTCCGCAATTCAGGCTGATACACAATGTGAACTGCAAATACACAAATATTGTTTAAACTTCATTCAGACTGATACACAACATGAACGGCAAATTACACAAATAGTTTTGAGGATAACTTCAATGCATCGAACATGCTATGTAACGAACATGAAATATAAAATCACAATTTGAAATAAACATAAAACATTGCTCAAACTTATTGTCAAACTTATTGTTAATGCTAGCTCTTAGATCATGTTCATATATCAATTCCACTATTCCTAAATGTTAATGCCGGAAAGCAACCCAATGCAAGATAAAATAAGAAGTCATCTCAAAATAAGAAGTCTTCTTATTGTCCAATTTCTAAAAGATCACCTTGGGTGTATCCGAAAATAGAAATTATTAGAGAGTGAACACTGGTGGATAAATTATGCACCTAAGATCTGAAGTCTCTTCGTTCCCCCTTTAAGCATGAACTTAATCTTCTAGATTTGCAGCAAAAAAGGTTTCTACAATCCAAATCAAGTTTTCTTTTTCAAGTGCACCATCAATAATTTTAGGAAAGAAATGATGGATGTTGTACTGAGATACCTGGATATGTTGACTTCAACTTTATGAAAAAGAATTGTATTTCTCTATAATAATTAAAACATTTTTAAACCTTTCTCATCTTTGCATGAAAAGCTAGGAGACAGCATGGTTGCCTCTTGACAGGCTAAAGGATGATCTAATGCATTGATACAATATCCTTTTAGAGAATACATGAGAACAACATTCCATATAAAGTAGGGAGAAGTTAACATCATTATGAAATAAACTAAAATTAGAGTCAGGTGTGCTTCAGAATATGTTTCCATCATGCTATTACTTAACACTGCCTCAGAGATGCGTGTGATTCTCTCTAGAAAATATGATCATCTTGCTTCTTGTATCAAGTCTTTCTTAGCCCAAGGGGACTTGGCAGGTTGTCATTTACCTTTATGTGCTTAAACAGTAGCAGCACGAACAAGAGCAACAAAAACAAAGCTTTATGCTACCCTTTTGTGATGAGGACATCACGTCCCTTAGGGGGCGATTCGATCGAGTCTATTCTAGGAAGCGGTGTAATGCAATTTTTTGGCTTTAGCTTAATTTTGTTTAAAACTTATTTTATGTCATTTAGTGATATAGTAGGTGTCTTTTTGTGGGCGTTTAGTGCCACATCGATTATTTCCCAGAAGTCCCTTCTTGTAAAGCCTATAAAAGGCCCTCTTGACTATTTCATTGGGATTATTGAATGATTAAAAATTTCCTCAAATAGCCAGTTAAAATTCTTAAGTTTATTTGCTCTCGAGTTTTAGGTGAGAAGCCTGCGTAAGGGGTGAAAATCTGAAATTCTGTCATGTTTTAAATTTCAAATTTTGGTTACGATTTGAAGGTGATTGCGATCAGGTTGATTTTATATCATTGGTATCAGAGCTTTGGTCCCAATCCCCTTCTTTATTTCTCTTCTCCATTTCTTTCCTTTCACAAACCCTAAATCCAAATCCCCAAATCCAATCAGTTACTGTACATTTTCTTCTCCGAAATTCAAAATAAAAAAATCCAAATACAACAATGTTCATCTTCTTTCCCATCATTTCCCGATCTCTACAGTAACCTAGTTCCTCCCCCCCCCCCAAGCCGGCAACTTCTCCGCCACCATCCGCCATCACCACGACCCCCTTCCATCAACAACACCACAATCATCCTCGCCGACATCTTAGTTCATCCCCACCATCGTCCCCCTCATCATCATCTTCCCCGTCATCTTCTCAACATCAACAATACCCCAATCATCCTTCTGTTTTCCCCAAGATCAGCTACAAGCACCGACACCCCAGCGAGCAGCGCCACCAAATCCGCATCCAAGATCTCGTCGGGTCGTCGAGATCTCATCATAGTTGACCGACATCATCTTCGCCTTCCACCAAACACCTTCGCCTTCCACCACCGACATCAAATCTAGGCTTCTCCGACGAAGTTGACGCCTTCGTTGCCGCCCCTGGTCTTCACCGAAGCCCCCTCTAACTTACCGTGATCCACTGACCTTCTTCATCGACACCTGCGAGGTCGCTGCCTCTATCTCCTTCTAGATCTCCTCTACCGCCGTCCACCGACCTCCTCCGATTGCCCCAACTGCTCTGCTGCTGACCCTTCCACCGTAACATCACGACCTTTGTGCTTAACTGCGCCAGATTGGGCTCCTTCCAGCCTTGCCCTCGTCATCGTCGTCGCTGGCGCCTCACCACAGCGCCGTCGTGCCAGGAGCCAAGCCCTAAGAGCTGACCGAAGAAGGATTGGGTTTGGTCTCAACCCTACCCCATTTAAACCCCACTCTCGGGTGTTAATCAGGTCGTGTCAACTCCATCAAAATAAACCCAGCCGACCGACCCAAAGCAGATAGGCTTAACTGAGTCCAACTTAGTCTGACCCGGCCAAGACGAGTCTTGGCCGAGTCTGACTCAGTCCAGGAGCAACTCAGTGATTCTGAAGACCGTTCAGAGCTCGCCTCAAGTCCAAATCAAGCCGTTTTCGAGGCAGTGGATTCGTGACGACCGGTACTACACTCTTACAACAATCAAGTTCAGGTTTGAGCCTAGGTCGCCTCTCGGGTAATTCTTGAAAATTTTGTTTACTTATTCCTGCTACTTAATCAAAATAGTTAGTTATTCCAATCTGTCGCAAAGCAGAATCTATTGACTATTGCCCACTAAATAGCGAGTTGTGTGATTTTGACCTTGAGTGGTAACCTGACATGATATTAACGGTGCAACTAAATTAGTTTGAATTTGGGATCACTTGACTTAATTTGGAATTAACTGTGTTAGCATGTGTTTTTGCCACTATCTCTACATTATATTTTTTTAATCACGTGTTAATCTACATAGCTTAAAGTTGGTATTATTTATCACTGATATAATCTCTGACTCCTGCATAACATACATCTCATTTTAGAATAGTTTACATTTAGAATCAGCTAGAATCTTGCATGCCTACTAGAAGTGGTAAAACTTTTTCTGTAGGAGAAACTTCGACACCAATGGACCCTAACATTCAGGATACACTTAACACATTCATTGACAAAATAGAAAAGATGGACCAGCTGTTACAAGAAGTTAGGGCTCACGTTGATGTCAATTGTAGAAATCTAGCAACCCAACTTGATAGGCTAGAAACCAATCGGAGGAGAGCCCCCGAGGAGGAAAATTCTCGAAATGGCAGTAGGTCACCCAAGCAAGAGCGAGTCCAACCCTACAATACTGCTAACGCTGATACCTCGATGCCCAGTATATAAAGAGTGTTAAAACCGATGCTCCCTCCTTCGACGGGCGCTTGGACCCGCAGGTATACATAAACTGATAGTTGGCTATGGACCGCTATTTCTGTTGGCATGACATGTCTGAGTCTAGGAAAATTCGATTTGCCGTGATGAAACTAACGGGATGAGCTGGACAATATTGAAAAAACCTTGAGAGGATGATGAGGAACAGAAGAGAAGACCCAGTAGAGGCGTGGGAAAGCATGAAAGAGAAGCTTATATTGAAGTATGTTCCACCGTCATTCAGTCAGCAATTACTGGAAACGTGGAATCGATGGACTCAGGGGAACAAGTCAGCTACCGATTACATTGCTAAGTTTGATGAATATTTGAATCGGTGCGGAGTAATCGAGTTAGTCTCCCGAATAGATCCTATCTAGGTTTAGGTCCGGTCTTAGGGATGATTACCGTCGAGAGCTCATCGCTCGAGGCATTACGACTCTAGAGCAGGCATATCAGCTAGTCACTGACTTAAATGAGTCTAGAGAACCGATTTTAGGGATAACTCTAAACCGCCACTACTAGCAAGTCAAGTTTTAGCCGATCTTTTTCTGCCCCCGAGCAAACCTGCCTCCAGTTCCTCTAGCGTCAAACCAGCAGGTCCTTTTGGTGCAAAGCCAACCACCCCTGAAAAGAGAACGGTCAGTGAACCAAGAAAGGTTAACCCACAGACCCAATGCTATAGGTGTCAGGGTTATGGACATCTTGTCAGCCAGTGCCCGAGTCAAACCAAACCCTCTTCGTGAAAGTTCCCATAGAAGATGTACAAGAAGAAGAGAATGACGAAGTGGCCGTACACCAACAAAATGATGACTCGGATGTCTCTGTCGAAGAGTATGAATTCAATGGGTGCATCAGAACTGTGGAATGACGAACCTTTATCCTAGTGTAGGCTGAGCACAATTAGGAGTGGTTAGGTGCACCTTAGCCCAGCCAGAACCATTCAATGATTGGAGAACTGTCATATTTCAAACCTGTACAAAATTGAAAACAAAAGCTGCAAGGTGATAGTGGATAATGACAGTTGCATCAACGCCATCGCGTCGAAGTTAATCACCACCTTGGGGATAAGACCAGTAAAGCATCCAAACCCCTATAAGGTCACATGGATCGATGCTATCCATAAATGTTCAAAAGAGATATCAAATTTCTAACCAGTTTGCCACATACACAGATAATGTGTGGTGTGACACTCTCCCTATGGATGTCAGTTATATTATTTTCGGTCGACCATGGTTGTTCGACTTAGATGTGACCATATATGGACGTACCAACCAGTACTCGTTCGTCCATAACGGCAAAAAGGTGAAGCTAATGCCGAATCAACTGAAATCACCAACCCGAGAAAAAACAGTTGACAAAGGCAAAGGAAAGTGGACATTCTAACTCCTGGAAGGAAGAGTGATAAGGGTAAAGATAAGATGGTAATGAATTTGATTAGCCACGATCAAATTGAAAAGAGCTTGAATGATGGTTCTACTTGTTATGCACTCATGGCTCAAAAAGCTGAGCGAAAGATGGAGGTGCAAATCCCCGGGCACATTAAACCAATCATGGAGAAATTTTCAGAAATCCTCTCACAAGATCTGCCATGTGAGTTACCTCCCATGCGAGGCATTCAACATGCTATTGACTTAGTCCCAGGAGCAACGTTGCCAAACCTGCCCCCACTATAGAATGAACCCTACGAAACATATGGAGTTACAACAGCATGTAGAAGAGTTACTTGACAAAAGATTCATCAAAGAGAGTTTGAGCCCGTGTACAGTTCCCACACTTTTGGCGCCAAAGAAGGATGGCACGTGGCGTATGTGTGTGGATAGACGCGCAATCAACAAGATCACTGTCAAGTATAGTTTCTCAATTTCCCGTCTTGATGATATGTTTGATCTGATGTCAGGTACCACAATCTTCTCCAAGATTGATCTTAAGAGTGGATACCACCAAATTAGAATCCGACAAGGGGATGATGAAAAACTGCATTTAAAACTAAAGATGGTATGTATGAATGGTTGGTTATGCCATTTGGACTGTTCAATACTCCTAGCACCTTCATGAGAGTAATGATTCAATTGTTTTGGCCATATATCGGTAAATTCGTAGTGGTCTACTTTAATGATATACTAATTTAAATCAGGAGCAACATGTAGGCCATTTGAGGCAAATCCACACACTCCAAGCTGAGAAGTTTTATGCGAACCCAAAAAAGTGTGCTTTCTGTACAGATAGTATTGTCTTCCTAGGATTTGTGGTTTCATCCGAGAGAGTTTCAGCTGACCCTGAGAAGGTGAAAGCAATCACCGAGTGGCCACATCCCGAAAGATTAGGAAGTCATGAGTTTTCACGGGTTAATCACTTTCTATTATCGGTTCATAAAGAATTTCAATGCTATTATGGCACCTATAACCGACTGTCTGAAGAGCTGGGGGTTCCAATAGACTCCTGTCGCCACCAAAGCTTTTACAAAAATCAAGAGAATAATGACTGAAGCCCGTGCTATGCGTCTCCCCGACTTCTTGAATGCGTTTGAAATAACATGTGACGCATCGGGTCTAGCAATAGGTGGTGTGTTGAGTCAGGAGAACATTTTGTTGCTTATTCAGCGAAAAATTAAATGACGCCCGACAGCGATACTCCCATATAATAAGAAATTTTATACGGTAGTACAGACCTTGAGCTACTGGGGCATTACTTGTTACCGCAGGAGTTCGTGTTGTATTCGGATCATGAAGCACTGAAGTACCTCAATTGCCAGAAGAGGCTGAATGTGAGACACAGCAAATGGGTGGAGCTCCTCCAGGATTACACATTTGTTCTCAAACACAAGGCAGGAGTTGAGAATAAAGTCGATGATGCGCTCAGTCGGCGTGTTATGATTTTAGTAGCTATGAGTGCAGAAGTGATTGGGTTCGAGAAATTGAGGAAGGAGTATGACTCATGCCCCGACTTCGGGAAAATTCACACCACGTTACGGGACGGCTCCATTTGTGAAATGGATAATTTTCTGCTATAAGATGGTTATCTATTCAGATTCCATAAGCTATATATTTCCCGTACATCCCTTAGAAATTTTCTCTCTTGGGAAATACATGCGGGAGGTCTGGCTAGACATTTTGGTCAGAACAAGACAATTGAGGTTGTTGAACACTGATTCTACTGGCCGAGCTTGAAGAAAAATGTCGCGAAGATCGTTGACTAGTATAACATGTGTCAATTGGCCAATCAACAAAAGCAGATTGCCGGACCTTACACCCCTCTCCTTATGCCCAATTGTCTTTGGCAAGACGTTAGCCTAGATTTCATACTAGGGTTACCAAAAACTCAGAAAAGGCACGACTCTATCCTAGTAGTAGTTGACCGATTCTCCAAATGGCCACTTCATCCCGTGTTCCAAAACCTCCGATGCGTCTCGGGTAGTTGTCTTGTTCTTTGATAATGTCGTCATGTTGCATGGGTTACCTAAAACTATGGTGTCCGATAGGGACGTCAAGTTTGTTAGCTACTTCTGACAAACACTTTGGTACAAGATGGGCACCAAACTGAAGTTCTCGACAGCTTTTCATCCACAAACGGATGGCCAAACTGAAGTAGTAAACAGGACTCTGGAAAATCTCCTTAGGTGTCTCGGGAAAAATTTGAAAACTAGGGATCTCATTTTGCCGATGGCCAAATTTGCATACAATGGTTCTGTCAATAGGTCTACGGGTCTTAGTCCTTTTGAAATAGTAACTGGCTTTAAACCTAAACAACCAGTTGATTTAATTCCCATGGCTCATTATCATTCTAGGGTATCAGACTCTGCATCAATATTTACATCTCATATACGTGCACTACATGAGAAGATCAGAGAGAAGATAATGAAAAAAATGTTGATTATAAAGCTTCTGCAGATTTATATCGCAGATTAAGAACATTTAATGTCCGTGATTATGTGATGGTCTGCATGAGACCCGAGCGGTTTCCTCTGGGGACCGTGAAGAAATTACACGCGCGAAGCGCAAGGTCATTCCAAATCCTCAAGAAGATCAATTTAAATACTTATGTGGTGGATCTCCCACCGGACTTTAACATCAGTTGCATTTTTAATGTTGAGAACTTGGTTTTATATAAAGGTGCCTTTGATACCCCTTCTGATCTATTCGTGGACGAGCCTACCTAGGAACTTCTTTCTGAGAGCCCCCCACTACATCCACTTCCCCCTTAAACTACCCTATGCAACAGAAAACATAGCTTCTATATTGGATGATCAGATTGTCTATACTAGAGATGAAGGGACGCGACGCTGTCTCATTAAGTGAAAAGGAAGACCTGATTCAGAAAATTCTTAGATTACCGAGAAGGACTTCTGGCATCTTGATCCCAATCTACTGGAGCGATATCAGATCGAGCAGCAGCTTCCCCCCCCACACTCGATAGGGTCGAGTTCTTCCCACCCGGGGAAATTGATGAGGACATCGCGCCGCTTAGGGGGCAATTCGATCGAGTCTATTTTAGAAAGCGGCGCAATGCAGTTCTTTGGCTTTAACTTAGTTTTGTTTGACTTATTTTATGTCATTTAGTGATGTAGTAGGTGTTCTTTTTGTGGGCGTTTAGTACCACATCGGTTATTTCCCAGAAATCCTTTCTTGTAAAGCCTATAAAAGGCCCCCTTGACTATTTCATTGGGATTATTGAATGATTAAAATTTTTCTCAAATATTCAGTTAAAATTTCTAAGTTTATTTGCTCTCCAGTTTTGAGTGAGAAGCCCGCGTAAGGGGTGGAAACCCGAAATTCTATCATGTTTTAAATTTCAAATTTTGGTTACGATTTGCACGTGATTGCGATCCAGGTTGATTTACATCATTTTGGGGTTGGCTTTATCTCAAATACATACATCTGTAAGTGCGTGACATCCGTGAGTATATGCACACGTGCGTGCTGTGCGTGCACACGTGCGTGCGTGTGAATCCTTTCTTCATTCAGCTTCATTGAGTTAATAACCATCATATCCATTTTCACTGCTTCAATACATATCCATTTTGATGCACCCCTAGCCTGAGAAAACAGCGGTCAAATGAGTTAAACTGCATAACCAGAAAGGTAGTATACCTACTAGACAACTGGCTTACATGTTTTGTTGCAAGGCCATCTTGCACATAGGTGCCTTGAATAAGAAAATCCACCAAATCATATATGGTTCAAGTTAGGTTGCCTTCAAGTTAGGTTGCCCATTGTATAATTTTGATCAACTCTTTTCTGGAGCTTTCTCAACTTTGAGTCATGTTCCATGGCCAACTCCATGTAATAAAAGGGATAGGATGACAGATGATGGGACATCACGATATGCCTCTCGAGAAATCCTACAATGAACATACTTCAGATGATTGGATAAATGTTGGAGGTTCTGGCTCAAATCCGGCTCAAAGCATCATGTTAAGAAGGGCAATAAAAAGACTTAAGGGCGAAGGGTCGGACTTTAGTCGCATATTGGAAATATTGGAAAGAAAAAGAGATGGATATGTGATTAAAATATTATTAGACCTGAGACCCAATAGGTGTTTCCCCTTTAAGTCATATGGGTTCCAAAAAGATTAGCCAATATCCATCAACCGATCAACGTCAAAGAGCTTTCATCACTACAAATGGTATGAGAGCAGTGAAGTTTATTGGGTTAAGTTCAAGCATGGAGAGCAATTTTAAGTGCAGGTGATAATGCATCTCATATGATAATGGGTCCTTGCTACTATAGCACAATATTGTGAAGGTTTAGCTCACACTGCATGACAAGTTTCGTGATATGCTCACACTGCATGACAACTTTCGTGATATGCTCACAAATCGCCGGCTACACAAAATCGCCAGCTAGACAAGTTTCAGGCACAGTCACAAGTGTGTGACAGACCACAGTGCAAGATGGAGACTGTGATAACTGATCTCCAAAGATCAGACTCTCCCATTGGCTCCTTGCTGGGTATCAGCCTAGGTGGATATTGTTGAGGTTTGTTTTATGAATCAAGCTCACGAGCACTCATTTAATAATAATAGTAAAGAGAGAAAAAGGCAGAGCATGGGACTTCAGTCCCACATTGGAAAGAAAAGGAGATGAATGGATGGTAGACATCATTGGACCCGAGACTCCACAATAGGGTGGTTATACAGGTTCCAAGGCTACTCCAAACATCCACTAAAGTTCATGGGCCTTCGTACCTACAAGAAATGACATGCAAAAATGATGGTTCAAATTCCAGAAGATCTATGACAGCCAACACCGTGTTGACAGAAAGAGGATTGGGTGATGGATTAGGGTATTCCCATTGACAATGTAGAAGCAGATTTGGGTGGATTTAATACAAGAAACTACATGCTGAAAAGGTAGTTTCAATTATCGGTCTAAACTTGAGATCCATTATCATCTATAAGACTGTTCCCATCCAAATGAGGTTGGGAACCATTTCATTTCCATTCTCTTTAATTTATTTCTCCCTACAATCATTAATGATCTCTTTGTATTGCATTATTTTGCTGTCTGGCAAATCCATAAACAAACCAATATATAAATATTAAATGAATGAATGAACGAATCTTCCTTTTCTCCTTGTTTCCAAGAAGTTAAATCGTGTAGGTTTTCCTAGCAAAAACTTACTGGTTGATTAAAATGCCATTTTTAGACATAGTTCTCACCTAGGAGCTTAGTACCATCTCAAATGAGTTTGACTCTTAGGGCCTGTTTGTTTCGCCGCAAAATGCCGCAAGTCATAAGTCGTAAAATGAAAATAAGAAAAGTGAACTATAGCAGGAAAAATATATTGTGTTTTACGGTATTTGATTGATAAAGTGAAAGTATAAATGGGAAAATACATTCTGTTTTACGGTGTTTTGTTGGTAATGTAAAAGTGTACGTAGAAAAGTTGACCACAAAATTAAATGTAGCAGTGACTTAAATATTATAAATACTATTAAATTAAATACACTATTGTAAATTAAATTGTATTAATAAATTTGAGAAAAAATATTAACAATCTTAATCTTTTATTATAGCAATAAGATTACTAAAATATTAACTAAATAAATAATATAAAATTTTAAGAAATCTAAAGAACATTAATAAAATTTTAAGAATACTAATAAAAGATAAAAATTAAAAAATCTTAAGAAAAATAATAAAATATATTTATAATTTTTTTATTAAATACTTAAAAATTATTATAATATTGAATTTTATTATAATATTATTGTAATATTATAAAAATATAAAATTAACAAAATAAAATATAATTATAATTTTAACAATAAATTATTATTAAATATTATTATATTGAATTATTATCACAATATAACATAATTAAATATTAATATAATAATAAAGTATATTATAATATTAAAAAATAAATAATTAAATATATAGAATTTTATATTAAATTATAATATTGTTATATTAAAAAAATATTAACTCTAAATAAAATATTAAAAAATAGTATAAGTATTAATAAAATAATAAAGTATTAAATAACAATATTAAATAAAAATAGTAAATTAAAATAGTAAAATATTAAATATTAAAACAATATTAAAAATAATAAAAAACTAAAGGTTAAAAATATAAAATAATTTAAATAATTAAATAAGAAATTGAACACTATTAAAAATATTAAATATTTAATAATATTAAATTATATATTGATCATCAAGTAACTGCTTTGAACTGCAAGTGTACTACAAGTGGGATTTACATGACCTCAAAATTAACTGTAGAAACTGCAAGTGAAAATTTGGGTGAAACAGTGAGATTTACATAACCACAAAATTAACTGTAGCAACTGCAAGTGGGAAAATGAGAGTTGCATTTTACAAGTTATTTTTCAGCGAAACAAATAGCGAAAAATGGAATAGAAATTTTACGACTTACGACTTGCGGCATTTTGCAGCGAAACAAACAAGCTCTTAGTTGTGTTTCACAGACTTGGCCCATTTTAATGTGAAAAGACTTAGATGATGATGATGATGATGATGATGACAACGGCGGCGGCGGCGGCAATGATGATTCTACTAATATAACTAGAAAATGCAGTTAGAAAAAAAAGAGCATTATTTAGCTTTAGCCTTTCCAATGATTATGCCATGTGGAAACAAGATGTATATGACCTACTTAAGCAGACTGAGGGTCAAAAGCCATAATATGTCTAAAGAATTCTGAGATTTTACTGGTAGGAAAAACATTATTCCAAATCAAAAATACAATATGGTATAATACCCTTAGATGTCACCATGTCTACATCGTCGTCATCAGTGGCATTTAACAAAAATAACAGGATATGTACATCGCGCAAAATTTGCATGCAGAAAAGTACACTGTATATGCATCTGAGAGCAGCAATAGGGAAATGGCAATTTGTAGCCAATATGCTTTATGGACAGATTAAGGCAAGGCATTTCAAACAAATTACTAAATTAAAAAATAAATTAAAATTCAAGTGCAAAGTACAAAAGAAATTAGAATAAGGAAAGGCTAGAATTTCTGAAGAAAACATTTCCAATAACTAAGAAATAAAAAAAATAAAGAAACTGATGTGAATAAATGGGAAGGGAATGATCATATTCTCAGCTACCTTGAAAAGGTCTCTTGCATAACCAATTGTTCAATAGCGTGTTTGGAGTCAATTTCTGAATAATTGCTAGGGATGTTCCATTACAATCCTTGACTGGCTCCAAGTTCCTTTTGATCTGATCATACATGCATGAAAAAGTCCAAAATCATTAAAACAGACTTGATCATGACATTTTTTTTTATAACAAATAGGATGAAATATCAAAGCCCTTGCCACCATAAGTACTCAAAAAGTTTGATGACAATAAAAGATATGACATCTACAAAGAATAAAAGAAAAAA
The DNA here is from genome assembly GCA_038442645.1 of Agave tequilana. Lineage (NCBI taxonomy): Eukaryota > Viridiplantae > Streptophyta > Magnoliopsida > Asparagales > Asparagaceae > Agave > Agave tequilana. The sequence goes on along the minus strand of JAVJIF010016212.1, from coordinate 40,976 downwards.
ATAACTAATATGTAAACCATATCCTACATGAAATAAAATTAATATGCCCATACACCATGAAAGTGTAATGAATAGACTCACTACAGCAACACTTGTAACACAAGACAGGAATCATGAGTATACCTGTTTTGGTGGACCAGGTTCTTTAGAAGACACATCCATCTCACCTTCATCTACATGAAAAAAAAAAACCAGAACACTAATGACAAGAGGCGCGACAATACATTTAGTAATTATAAACTTCATCCAGGACTGTCCATGTCGCATTCAAAGAAGGAAGCAAAAAGAAAATTGCATTACTCAAAACATCATATTTACTTTGGGCCGTAGAACTGCAAGAAATGATATGTGGAACTTAAGAATTAAAAATTGATCTAGACTGTTGTCCAGCTACAAACAAGCAACATAGAATGTTACTAGCTAATTCAGTTTGTAACTTCAGTTAAGAAAGACAAATCAAACTTACTTCTACAAACAACGGAATTTTGGCCAGCATTCTGACACACGAACATGAGGACAACCAACCACAAAGCTCATTATGAAGTAAGCATGTCAACCACAAGACTTGTTTATGGTGGTAAGCAAGTGATTGACATATATGTACATAAAAGGTTTGAGAATTAGATGCAAAGTTCGCTACCGACAATCAGAATAGATGTTGATGTTCCCTAGAGGTATGACAACCTCCAAAGAACCAAGAAAAGGATACTTTTGTATGCTATAATCATGGGAATAGGTTTTCATGCTATAACATGTGAATGAAAAGACCCAAACAATGAACCACATTCAAATAGCTACAAGATTAAATCTAACATCAGTAGCGCCTACATCGTTTTAAGAAAATGTGATTGCTCTCATAGATAAAATCAATGATTGATCAAGGAAATTTTGGATTATGGCATCTGATGAGATGCATTAACCAGCGGGATGAAGGTGACCTATCATGTTAGGATTTGTGCAAATAAATAGTCCCACATCGGCTAGACATGGGTTTGGTCTTTCCTATATAAGGATTTGTGCTACTCCACCTAGAAAGTTAGTCTTTTGGTATGGTGCCACAAGTCCTTACAAGTGGTATCAGAGTCATGCCCTAAACTTAGTCGTGTGGGTAGGTGGTATTCGATCCCTAGGGCGCATAGGGCGCGGGCGCAACGGAGGCACAGTAAGCTCTCGAGGATTTGACAACAATGCTCCTGCTTCACATAAGGCGTGCGGTTCCAACACGGTGAAGAGGAGTAACAGGATGTAGTGTTATTTCACATAAGACGTCCTGTCATCCACGCAGATTGTGATCTCAATGGAGTATATGGTCTTCCAGGTGTGAAGATGAACTTACAGGGAGACTCTTTATTCGAGGGGGGTTGTTGGGATTTGTGCGAACAAATATTCCCACATAAGCTAGACATAGGGATGGTCTTGGGTATATAAGGATTTGGGCTACTCCACCTAAAAGGCTAGTCTTTTAGGATGGCTTGGGATTTACGAATCAAACCCCAAGAACGAGCCAAAGATAAGCTCTTTTCACAAGCAGGAATTTAGAAGCTTACTACGAGACGAGAAGACAGAAAGAGGTCTTTATTTGAAAAAGACAGAGACAGAAAAGAGGAGATATTGAATAGGGAAAGAGAAGCCAATAAAAGACATTGATCCTGCCACTTTTCCATAAGTGTATCAACCCAAAGACAAGATGCACAAGCAAGTCTATCAGAACGAGAGACCGAGACTGAAATCGGGGTAAGCCAATGGGATACCAAAGGGATAAGGCAATCCGATAGAGAGATGCCGTTCTTTTGTGCCCGCTCTTCGAGCTCCTGTGACTCGAGTCACAGAACCCGAGGTAATGAAATTACAGCATACAAGTCGATCAAACCTAAAGGCAAGATGCTAAGGTACGAGCTTGAAGTGTCCATAAGCTTGAAGCATATAGGGGCAGCGAGCCCTTATTAGTAAAGTCAAGCTCCAAAAAACGAGAGATTAGCCTGCGGTGCGGATCTGCTGACTCGACTAAGAAAAGATCTACTCCGAAAAATCAGAGAAACAAGAGCGTTTGATCTACTAATAGCGGCATAAGAACAGCAACTAGACTTTCATTTGCTCCGCAAGACGCATTTTTTGAGATATAGTGATCCATACTCTCTCTCTCTTTCGGGGGGCGTCGGGCTTGGCGACCTAGGCTCTGTCTACCAAACCAATATCAAATATCTCTGTTGGGGGCTGCGGTACTTGTTGTGCACTTGGGAAAGCTAGTCTGAGTTGAAAGCTAGGCGGCACAGCCCCTTGCTTGCCACGTAAGTCAAGACAGTTCGAAAGGCCAGGAACAGCAAGCTCTCAAGTGGCAACCTAATCGGCTTTTTTCACTTTTTTTAATGGAGTGAAGGACTGGTCGGTATTCAATCCTTCCCGGGATCAACCAAACCCGTCGGTATACCGAGTTCCCCAATAATGTTGCCTTACCCTTTTCTAAGTTGACATACAACTTTATCCAACAATTCCCGCTCCGGTTTAGGTCTTCCTCACTCCGGAAAGAGAAAGATCATCCAGGTATACGGAATTTACCCCTGTATGGTCTCAGTACCTCATTCATCAGTCGCATAAAGGTACTCGGTGCGTGCATGGGTGAGACCGAACGGCATCACGAGCCATTCATACAGGCCCTCCTTTGTGCTGAACGGCGTCTTACATTCGTCTCCCCACCCAACCAATACCATGGTTGTATCCACTTATCAAATCCACCTTTGAGAACGTGCGCCTACGCCCACTCAGAACGTCGGGCATAGGGTCAAATCAATATAGTTCAACGCTCTACTCTTATAGCAGCAGCTCCCATCCTTCTTTGGTGCTAACACTGCTGGAGTAGAGCAAGGGCATCACATATGACCCTTATCTCGTAAACCTTATACTTGCTTACGAATCTCATCTCCACTTTTTCATCTAGGGGGCTCCACCGGATACATCCGGCGGCCTTACACGCGCGCTCCTGGAAAACAAAAATGTTGATGTACAACCTTCCTCACTGGTTGTAATCAAGTTGGGAATGGAGCAGGCATCACAATCGTCGGAATTCATCCAGCAACTCTGTCTACCCCCCCTTTTTTTTGTTAGTATTCAAAGGCCTCCTCGAGACCTCCTTCGCTACTAAAACGTAGCACTCCTTCGCCTCTGCTACGGTATCCATGAACTAAAGAAAAATAGTACGCGTGCGGGAGCGGCTCGCTTCGCTTCTTCGACGCCTCCGTTTGGTGGGGTAATTGACGGTCCTTCCTTTTTTCGCCGGTTGTGGGCGAGGAGGGAAGAAAATAGCCTCCGAAGAACAACTGCTATAGAGAGAATGCCCTGTATAACGTTTATAGCAAACCAACTGTGAATGAAAATGTTCGGACTGGGGAGCGCCAAGGCCGGGTTCAAACCTCAAAGTGAAAAGCATGTTGTACCACTTTGTCTGCAGCCAACCGACGTCCCCTTGATTGATGACCTATCCCTCTCGTAAAACCTCTGACCCTAAATCGTGAATTCTGCTTTTCCTAAAGACCTACTTTAGCCTGAGCTTCCAATAAACAACCCCAAGAAAGCGGTTTTCGGCAAGCCGGCATCGAGGTAATAGCTAAAAAAGCGGTGAAAAGGGAAACTAGATCGACTTTTGGGGACAGCGCTTTCCACTAAGATGGATAGCCAAAACCACAGGCAGGGTCTGGAAGAAAGGAAATCCAATAGAGTCTGATGATAGAGAGTGGGACATAGGAAAGAGAGATCACGGACCGAATCGTGGAGAACTCCAAACATGGGCAGTCAACTTTCGCGCGTGGCTCCTCGATTCAACTACTTTTTTGATTGACGAAATTTGACTGAACCCTTCAGTTTGTTTGAGAAAAGTTGTCAAATCGGTCTACTCATCGAGCAAGAGTTTCCCGTTCGACGGTCGAGGAAATTCTTTATCAAGTGCTTTCGCATAGTCTCAATAAAAAGGAGCTCAACCAACCCTTTATGATCTTCATCCTCGTCATAAGCCTAGGGGCTCGTCAGAGCCTAGTTCAGCTCAATTCGCGAGGGCAATACAGCGCCTTGTTTTCTTGTTTTAGTCGTACTTGCTCACGAAAGCCGAGGGTGAGGGCTTAAGCAGTCAGATGAGAAATGGCGGTCAAAAGTTGAGTATACTGATTCGTCACAAGCTTCGCTTCCTTATTGTCAGTGCATGAATCCCTTTTTGGGGAGAGTAAAGTCTCCGGCAGAGGATCCGTTGTCGAAGGTCATCCTTTTCTTTCTTTATAAGCCGTCATTAAGTATAATAGCTCATGGAGAGCAGAAAGCTTTTACTGTGATTATGGTATTCCAGCAAGCAAGGAGCACTTGTTCGGAGTAGCACTGGGGGTGGACAATCGGTCTTCTTCGGCTAGCAGTCCCAATTATCAACTCTCAACAAGACGAGGAAGCGAAGCTTGTAAAGATTTGATTTGATTATGGAATGGAAGTCTCGATCAGTTCCAGGTGAGAGGTGAGAAGTAGCCGGAAAAGAAGGACCCGACCCATCGTGGCGTGGTAAAGGTCTTGTCTGTGGTCTTACTACAAAGAGCAGACCCGGTCATTGAACAGGTTCGACTAGTTTACTTCCCGAACCAAAGGCGTTGCACGTCTTCTTCAATTCAATTTCATTCGATGAAACCGTAGCGCGCGCGAAGAACCGGTTAAACCAACGGTGAAACGGTGGAACCGTCAGCGAAGTCTTTTTCGTTAATGACAACCTGAGCTGAGTGAGGGATCAGATAAACCGACGCGAAGTTGGGTCTCTATAACTTAGCGAAGTCAGGGGCTCTTTCTTCTGTTCATGCCCGACGCTTGCCCCCGTTTACTACGTACGGTGACTTCTGTAGGAGCAGGAAGAACCGGAAGCGAGCTCCTCCACTCCTTCTATTCACTATTGCTTTTAGGGCCCGGATCCTGCATTACTACCGGTCCAATTGGTGGATGCCACCCGCAATGCCACCACTAGGTTTGCTAATTAATTTCCCTTTACTATATCACCGACGTTTGGTTGCACCCGAAGGGCCTGATTTCTGCTCGTTCCCCTTAGAATAGAAAGGGAAACCGGTAGCGAAGGTGAAAAGCGCTGGTAGGGTGAAACGGACCAGAGTGAAACCAGTAGCGAAGGTATTGGACTCCCGGGGCAGTAGCGAATCAAGCCCTTCACTACCTGAAGATATTTATTAGGGATCGAGGACTCTCATTTTCCGATAGATTCCTTTCAAAAAAAAGGAAGGTAGTATACCATCCGTCAGTTTCGTTTGAAATCCAGAAAGTAGGAATCAAAGAAGAACTCACGATCCCTAGGCGAGCACTCAGATTGGCATGAGGCTGCCTTTTGCTTTGGTACTCCATCATTATTAAAAGGAGTCGGGGATCTAACTGACGGTTTGAAAAGCTTCTTTCGTTTGCCTGGTGCCTTCGGAGTCGATAGCTAAAGCTAAACAGATGGACAACCTCGATTGCCTACCCCTATCACTCTGTTCGCTGCCCCCTGCAACGCGGATCCCTCGACTGCGGAATCCAACCTCCTGCCATAAAGGAAGGAGTTGATCGGGTTCAGTAGCCCGCCCTAAAAGGTAGGTAGGCGGGCTTTGTTAATGCCTTACCGTAGCCTTCCTGATGAAGAAGGGCGTAGCGCCCTACTAAGTGGAGGGCTAGCCTTGAGTTCCCAATAGTTATGACCCTCTCTTTCTTTCCCGCCTCACCCGAACCATTATTGATACGATGCAGCTGACTGATTCGTCGGAAGGGGGAAATGAACCTCCAGACTCTTTTTCCTTAAGCCCTACGAGGTCGAACAGGGGTGCTAGCTATGGCCGGGTCGACTGCGGAGAGCCACTGAACTTCATTCTTTCCTCCGGTTTGAAACCAATCCTTATTGCCTGTCCTTCCAGTCGAGCGCCCAAAGGCCCTTATCCCGGCTTTGAAAGGCGAGGACCAGCTCATGAAAGAATCGAGGGAGAAAGAACTTGCAGAATGAAACGTCGTTCCTCAGGCTATCAAGTCCAGTTCCGCAGGCGTCAAGTGATGAAGATAACTTTCCCATTTGAATTTCGCACATGATGAGGAGTCATGTGTATTCCGAACCACTTTTCTAAAGTTATTCGTTTTCTCCAGTTCCTATAATTCGCGAAACTCGTGATGAAGAGGGAAAGTCTTCGAAATCAGGCATCTCGCATCGATTTGTGTGATTTTTCTTTGAGTTTCTAGGCCAGTCATTGAGGAAGTGCCATTGCATGCATAGTCCTACTTCTTCCGACGCTCTGATCCTTTGGATAGAGAGTTTGTTGACCTCGCGACGTACCATTGACGGATCTCTGATCCTAAGTATATCGAAGGCGAGTGTACCGCGACACCCCCCTCGTGCATCAGTGTGTGCTGCTTCTTTGTTGATTTCAGTTTGCATCTTATTAGTTTAGTGTGGTTTTATTCTTTTCCATAGAGTGGTTGCCCGTAGTGTATGGTAGAATCCGATTCTAGGATGGCTAGAGACGAAGAGAACTCTCTCCGGGGTACTGCCGAATCAGTTAATAATCCGATTTGTCAGGAAGATTGAGAAATTATTTTGAGGAAGTTGCTACTTCCCTTCCGACTAAGGATCTGAAAAAGCTATTTTAAGACGAAAAAAAAGGCAAGGACTCTCGCAGCTAAGGAAGAGCAATCTTCCCAACAGCTTAAAGTGCTTCAACAACAGCTCGCGCAGGTCGCTGGGCCTAAATAAATTAAATATACCGTCTCCTATACCCAACCCGGGCAATGAATAAGCCATTTCGCTCGGGCTTATCCACGAGAAGAAGGCTTTCATTGAAGCATATATGTTTATCTTATTAAATGCTATTAATTAATAGAGAGCTAAATAGGAAGGTCCATGTTGGAAAGTGGAACGAAGGAGCGGAGAATGAATCACGGAAGCAGTTATATCGTACAAGTACGTTGTGGTTGGACCAGGATGAACGAAGCATTAGTCTATTAATGAAATGCCAACGAGAGCTGCTGCAGTGCCCGTGGCTCAACTTCCGTACTCCTTGTCAGGAAATTGAGCCCTGAATTGAGGATTCCCCAATGATCGGGAGGATTTACCTTTCCGTGGAGAACATCAATTAGGACCATTGAATCACTTTCTATGGAAATATAAAAAAGGAAATTTAGAGAGAGAATTTTTTTTAAACAACTGGCTCAGGTGCTTGCTCAGCGAGGGCGCCGCTCGATCTTGCTCGGTTGACCGGGAGAACGGAGCAGTAGCAGGTTTGGCACAGGGACCTGCCGTTGTGTGATCCGGCGGATGCCTCCCTGTAGCTTTCGGGGGCCGAAGCCCTATGTGCTATAATGCTGAGTACCAGCAAGAAATTCATAGGTGCGGGTCGTTTTTTTGTCTTTCTTTGTCCACGCCTTCGACTGAGGAATCGGACCCCACATCCGCAACTAAGGACTCTTGGTCTCTATCTCGAATTGAGACTACCGAGAGCATGAATATGCGGTTTGGATCCTATAGATATAGCTCTCCGATAGAAGGATCCGTGGGTGGGTCTACCGATGGTGGTTTTGAGTCATCAACAAACCCACTTATGCTTCTAGTGGATTTGACGCCGGGCCCTGATCCCCAACTAGAAAAGAAACTTCAACTCGATCTCGAGATGTGCCGGCCGGGATGCCGCAGGCTCGGATGGAGAGAACGTGAGGCAGGGTGATTGATGGCTTTCAAAGAGTCCCTGAAAGAGGTGCAAGGGATGTGGGAACATTAGCTAATGCTGGCTATCGAAATGGAAGGGGCTCTGCAATGAGATATGGTTCTCGAATAGGAAGAGATACCGGGAGGAAGTAACATAAGGAAAACACATGCCAATTCTTATGCACACTCAGAAATATTTTCTATCAGAACTTCCATATTCTCATACGTTTAGGATTTAAGAAATTACAGCAATAATATAACAGAAAAAGCATTTGTGTAAAACTTCTTACCACGGTTATTTCTCTAAAATTTGGACATAAATCGTTTTATTTTATATGCACGTGTGTTTTTGCAATACCTTCTGACACTAAATAAAGGCCTTAAAATAATGCATAGACCAACACACACACTATTTAGTGATCACTTTTTATAGCTCTCAGCATGGTTTGAAATATTGGGTGGTTCTGATATAGGGGCGTGTTTATTTCACCATAAAAGTCTGTAAGTCACAAATGAAAATTGTGACTTACGTCTTACTGTGTTTGTTCGGGTCGTAAGTCGTAAAATGCACTTGCATCCTACTTACTATCCATTTGCAACACAAACAGTTAATTTTGTGATCATACAAATCTCACTAATAGCCCATTTGCAACACAACTAGTTAATTTTATGGTCATGTAAATGTGTATTGCTGACAGTTAATTATGATTAGATTATATTTTTACTATTAAATTAATCTTTTTAAATTATTAAAAAAATCTTTTTTAATTATTAGATTAAATATTATTATTAGATTAAAAATTTATTAATAATTAATAATTTTAAATATTAGAATCTCTTTATTACTAGATTAATCTTTTTTTTGCTAGATTAATATAATTTATTTCACTTAATTTTAATTCTTACCTTATTTATAAATTATTAATATTTGATATAAATTTAATATGTTTTGGTTATTAGATTAAATTTTTAATTATTTAATATTTAATATATTTAATTTTAAATATTTACTAATCTTTAATTTTTTAATTATTAAATATTTGATATATTATATTTCTAATATATAATTTAATTATTTATTATTAATTATTTAATATTTTAAATATTTGCTATTTTTAGTATTTCTTGGCATTTTAAATATTTTTTAAATCGCCAAACAGTTACTTTTGTGATCAACTTTTCTACTTACAACTTACACATTATGACGACCATACATCGTAAAACACAATAAACTTTCTCACTTACAATTTTACATTCTAACCAAACACCATAAAACTTGAATGTAACTCACCACTTACGACTTACAGTCACTTACGACAACTAAACAGGTCCTAGATATGTGTGTATCAGCAATAACGTGCCAGGTTTTGAGGCATCTAATATGATATGTGGATATTGGTGATGTTGACGATATGGTGATGTTGGGGTACTTAAAAACCAATGGCCACTATTGATACTGATATTTAAACCATGGCTCTTAGAAACCTTAAATTAATGCCCTTTCCCGTGCACCAGAACCCCAAACTCGTGTAAGGGATAAGGGGCATATTTTACACTGACTCTCCTGTTGCAAGTGAAACACCTTTTTTAATGCAACTTCATTTCGCTCTTTAGCTTGTTTTGTGCATTGTAGGTGTATAAGATTCACAATAGCTAATCATACATGTTTGACATCCCTAGACCCACTCTCCAAAAGGATTTTAGAAGCATGAGCTATGGAATTCAGTGTGACTCAAAAATATGCAAGTTAGCCATTTCAAGGGCGTTTTTCTTTTGCAAGTTAAGTCGGATTGAAACAAAATTATGCGCGCAACCGAACAGTGGAGTTGGTGGGGCGGAGGTAACTAGAGAACAAGATTCTGCTCCTAGCCTATCAATCATGTCATGCTAATCTAGGAGGTGTAAGTTTGCTCCTTGATTTCGAGAGTCCAACAACCGAAAAGGTAGGTGTACATACTGTCAAGGTTTTATAGAATCATATTCTGTCTTGCCATAATTATGTTAGAATTATGAGTTATCATGTGTCTAGATACAATGTATCACATGATACTAAATATGTGAGTATCTAGATACAATGTATCACATGCTTATATTTACTATAAATAAGAATCAAAAAGGAGAGCATATAAAGCTTTCTCATATTCTTCTCTATATTATTCTAACATGGTATCAGAGTGATCCCATTTTCATCACCATCTCTTTCTCCTCTCTCCATAAATTCAAACTCTAGCCGCAAACTATCTACTTCATCTCTTCTTCTTATCTTCTTTTTCTTTTCTTTTTTAAATTTAATGTGATCCTGAATTTAGATCTTAAAAAAATTATTGTTCGCACTGTACTGTTCATCCAAAACAAAAAATGTGTCTTTTGCCTCCTTTAAGTTTCAAAACCCTGTCATCAAATGTCACCTCATCTACTGCCTTTCGCCATCAACTACCGATGTTGTTGAATCATCAAATGGTACTATATGCTATTTTCATTGATGTTACTAATCTCTAGTGTTACCGGTCGATTCTACATCTAGTGCGGGTATCTATTACTACTAAGTTTGAGGAACTCCTAAAACCTCTCCTACTGAGTTTGAGAATCTCTCAAAATCTCTCCTACTGAGTTTAAGAAACTCTAAAATTTTATTTGTATCAAAGTCGGTGATGAATATTAACTTTTTGTACGGAGGTTTGATTTGATTGGCAACTTCATCGTCGGCATCGAAGATTCAGCAGTGTGGCATAAAATTATCAATTTCGTATTTATTTCTTAGTTTTTTCTAGGAAAACTTTGTTTAAAAGATGTTTTACTAGTCTTTACAATAAGTTGGACATGATTGACATCTATACTGCAACTTAAGGGCAGTATTAGAATTATGAGTTGTCATGTGTTTAGATATAACGTATCACATGATGCTAAATATATGGTGTTTAGATATAATATATCACATGCTTATATCTACTATAAATAAGAATAAAGGAGAAGAAGCTCTCTCATATTCTTCTCTTTATTATTCTAACAATTACACTGGCAAGGAACCTGTCACCAAAGCCATATCGTGTTGACATCAAGCTAACAACTGGTTTTATAAACTTCTTTTTTTTGGAAATGGGGTGTAAGCTTAATTTTATTAAAACAATAATGATACACAAGAAGAAGAGGAAAGTGCAGAAAGGAGAGAAGGGAATACAATTTGTTACCTACACAAAGGTAACCAAGGTAGTAGCAGATTACATGCCAGAGTACGAAAGCTGGTCTTCTGCTTATATGCAGGTGAATGTGGCGAGCCAAAAGCCTACAAGATGTGAAGCTCTATGAGTGATTTCAAACAGAGTGTCACTGACTTGAAAATCTTTTCATTCCGCTTGCAAATTGTGCGAAGGTTTGCAAATTGAAGAAGTCAATTTACGATCTAAAACAATCTCCGAGAGCCTGCTTTGGACGCTTTACATCAGTAATTCAGGAGTTTGGTCTCTGTCGGCCAGAAAAAGACCACTCTGTATTTTGACGGATATAACATGAGAAGATGACGGCGACGGATGTTTGCACCCAACGGCCTTCTCCTTTGGCGTCAGAGGATGAATATGATTATTTGTTCTATCAGGAGACATTAATCAATAGTCGTGAGTCAACATCTAAAAATGTAACTGGTAAAAATTCATATCAGTTTCAGGATCCGCTTCAGACCTACACACGACGAACTGCTCCTCTTATGCCATCGCCAGCCTCTGTACCAAGTCTTGCAAAAGATTCAAGTGAAGATGTCACTGCTCACTTATCTGATACTTCTACTTCTGATGATCTTCACATTACACTTTGAAAAGAAAAATGCACTTGTACTCAACATCCTCTCTCCAATTTTGATTATTATTATCATTTATCAGGTTTTCTCGATCTTTCATTTCTTCGTTGCACTCATACTCGGTTCCCAAGAATGTATTTCAGGTTGGACTCAGGCAATGCGGGAGGAGATGACGGCCTTATAGCAGAATAAAACTTAAGATTTGGTCACACTTTCATCAGGAAAGAAAATCGTTGGGCGCAAATGAGTTAACATTGTCAAGTTAAACCAGATGAATCTCTGACTCGCTTAAAGACGAGATTGATAGCCAAAGGATACTCACGAATGTATTGACTGGACTATGTGGATATCTTCTCCGGTCGCGAAGACATTCATGTGGATCATGGTGTCATTAGCAGTGACATACCGATCACTTCATCAGTTGGATATCAAGAATATCTTTCTCAATGATATTTTTGATTTGGAGGTTTACATGAAGTAACCACTAGACTTTGTTGCTTAGAGGGAGTCTGCGAAGGTTTGCAGGTTGAAGAAGTCACTATACGGTCTGAAACAGTCTTAGAGAGTCTGATTTGGGCATTTTTGCCTCAGTGATTCAGGAGTTTGGTCTATGTCGGTCAGAGAAAGACCACTCTGTATTTTGACAGATACAGTATGGAACGAGGAGCATGCTAGTTGTATATATAGATGATATTGTAAACATACGAGATGACATGAACGACTGATAGCCTAAAGAAGCATTTGCAGAAGCAGTTTCAGACTAAATATCTTGGATCCCTGAAGTACTTCTTAGGTATTGAGGTGATCAGGTTCAAGAAGGGCATTTTTCTGTCACAGAAGAAGTATTGCTTTCGGAGGATAGAATGCTAGGATGCAGGAGTACTGATTCTTCGATAGATGTGAACACAAAGCTACTATTAGACAGGGGTACAGAAGATTGGTGGAGAACGGAACTACCTGACGAAGACCAGACCGGACATCACATTTGCAATCAGCATGGTGAGTCAGTTTTTATCAGCACCGAGAACTTGAAAGTACACCTAGAGGGGGGTGAATATGTGTACGGCTAATCTATGAACAATAATGCGAAAATTAAAACTTAATTGCAACACACTTAGTGTAACCAACGAGTGTAGCCGAATTCCCGGTGAAGGGCTCTGGACTAACTCCTCTTGATTCCTCTGAATAAGAGTTGAGGTGCTATATGAAGCTCTCGTGGTTAAACATAAGTGAGGCACACAAACAAACACAACCAAGCATATAAGAATGATATGACAATATGAATCAATGCAAGGCACAATATAAGAGAGAGAGAGAGTAAGAGAAAGTGGATCAATCGCAAACGCACGGATATGTTTTGAGGTTCGAGCACACAGCTCTACGTCCCCGCCTTCACACAGAAGGATTTCCACTAACTCGTCCACACAGGACTTCCCACACAGACAACTCCACTGAGGATTTGGGGCAATACAATAACCGAGAGTACACAACTCCTCTCTCAACCAAATACAACCTCTCACTAGAGGCAAGGCACAACCAACACAAAATCCACCACACAAGAGGGGTAGGTACTTAGCCAACACAAATCAATCACCTCACACTTGAGGGATTCCAACACAATATCCACCTCTCACTAGAGGGAGCTAAACACAATCTCCACCTCTCAATAGAGGGAGCCAAACACCACTTCTACTATCACCTCACACTTGAGGGATATCAACTCAATCACCTCTCACAAGAGGGATATCACAAAGATGGAAGTTTACAACTTGGTGGTCTCTTCCAACCACAAACCAAATCTTCTCACTAAAACAAAGATCCTATAGATAGGATAGAATGATAAACTCAAGTGTGAGAAAACAAAGTGTTTGGAACAAAGAAAATCACTTGAAAAAAAATCTCCAAATAGATATAGAATTTTTAGACCAAAAATCAATTCCCAAAAGACTATTTTCTTTGAAATATCAAACATTTTAAAAACAAATGAAGATTGATCTTTTGAAGCCAAAAACTCCTTTGAAAAACTTGCTCTTAAAACACTTGAAAAGATCTAAAATTTTGCTCTTGAAAACTTGTTTTGAAACAACGCAAATAGGGGGATATTTATACCCCATTTGAAATCTGTCCGTTGGCAGCAGAAAAGGCCCAGATTGGCCTTCCGGTCGACCGGCCAACGGTCACATTTTTTACCGTTGAGCCCTCCGGTCGACCGCCCGGTCGACCGTGCCAGAACCAGAGAGCAACTGCTCTCTGGCCGGTCGACCGAGCTGGAAACAGAGAGCAGAGCTCTCTGCCCGGTCGACCGACCCAGTCGACCGGAGGCTTTCCAGAGAGCAGAGCTCTCTGGCGGTCGACCGACCCGATCGACTGGCCTCCCCAGCAAGGCAGCGTGCACGTTCTGTGCACGTCAGTCGACCAGCCCGGTCGACCGCTCACTGCTACAGTCGACCGGCTCGGTCGACCGGCAGCCTACCTGTCTGACAAATTAGGGTCTTTAAAACTTGGGTTTTTTATCTTTAATTAAATCCCATAAATCAGTTCTTGTATTATCTTTGAAATACAAACATGTGTGAGTAAAAATCAAACCATGTTACAAACATTTTGAACCATTTTTGTGACTTACAAATTTTGCCGAAAACCAAAATCCGCATTTTCTAAAACTTGAATCTTTGAAATGGAAATCGTTTTCTCCAAAACTCATGTAAATATAAAAACATGATATTGAAACAACTTTGAAGCATATAGTATATGGATAGAATCCAATATACATATAAAGATATATATCAATGTTTTTGACTTAAAAACCAAGATCGGTTAAACCAAAAACCGAAAACCAACAAACATGAAATTTGAAACAAATGTGTGTTGTGAACTTGAGCATATCACACTATCTAACTTTACAATGGATCTAAACTATTCTTAAACTAAACAAACCGAAGCCTTCTTGTCTCCAAGCCGACTCGATCCAAACGCGATTCCCCGAGCTTGACTCCAACAAGTGCTAGATATGAACTTTGACGCTCGAGCTCTTGAATCACCATGTGAAAGCTCCAAAACACCTTTATTGAAGCTAATCACCTACTAATATTTTGGTTAAATATCTGAAACTAAATATCACAAGATTATCGGTAAACTATAACTACATGAGTTAATCATCATCAAAACTAGAGTGGAAGGCCTCTGGGCCAACAATTTTCCCCTTTTTGATGATGACAAAACTCATGGAGTTATATATGCATGGATTAAAGTTAAGCTTCAAAGAAGCTCCCCCTTAACTCATGCATAGCAATAAACAATAAGATATGCAATGAATATTAAACATGAATATGCATAAACATGCATAATGAAATAAACATGCTCTTGATACCAAATTTTTAAATAAATTACTTTTCCCTCTTTTTGAAATAAACATGTTCTTAAATACCAATTGAAAATATAAACTTAGAATAAACATGTTTTTTTAATAATTGCTCTTGATACCAATAAAAATTTCAATTTAAAGCTTTATCAATAAAAGCAATAAAAGCTCTTGATACCAATCAATAAAAACTCTTGATACCAATAGAAAGATAATCAATAAAAACTCTTGATGCCAACAATAAAAATTTTAACAAAAGTTCTTGATATCAATAAAATAAAACAACAAAATATAATTATCCAGGCTCTTGATATCAATATCAACAAAACATCAAAACATCAAACAAACTCTCTTGATACCAAATATGAAACAAACTTTGATATAAACTTATAAATACACAATAAACATGCATATAAACTCAAATACTTCTCCCCATTTTTGTCAATCATCAACAAAGGGGTTAAAGTAAACAATAAACAATGTTCTCCCCCTTTTTGTCTGAAACAAAAAGAAATCAACAAGGGGTGAAATCAAATCAAAACATTATGAATACCAATTGAAAAAATATATATCAATTTAATGCATCAAGATATCAATTGAACATAAATAAAACATACCAATTGAAAGTACATAAAACAAATGATTTTAATATAAATTTAAATCAACATGTATATATTATACCAATTGAAAGTAAATAAAACATTTTTAAGAAACCAACAAAAAAATTTAATACCAATAGAAAGATGTAAAAATATAGGTAATCTTGATACCAATTGTAAAAATTAGTACAATTGAAAGTAATTTTTCGTTAAGAGCATATGATACCAAAAAAAATCAATCTCATTTTTCACTCATTTTTCAACATAAAATGTGAGAGTAAAATACCAAAGGTAAACAAAACCAATTAAAAGGTGAAATATGAATTTTCTCTCTTTACGAAATACCAAACAAAATGATGCATAAGCTTGTATAAGATATCAATTGAAACATAATAGTCATTTAAGAAATCAACCTTAGCATAACCAAAATTTGTGCTCAAAGATATAGAGATATAGTAAGCACAAATAAAGCATATATATGTATGTATGGAAAATTAAATACCAATCAAAATTGATACTATTTAAAATGTAAGCATACATATATAAAAACATATATGAGTATACAAAAAGAATGTCAATGTGATACCAATTGAAAAGATCCAATGATACCAATTGAAAGTATAATAATAATCAAGTGTATAACTCATATTCCCTACCACCCATTCATGCACTGTTTAAATAGATTTTCAATTAAGAGCATACAAGGCATGGTCGCCCAACCAGCCGCCCTTGGAAGGAAAGGGTTTTCCAAAATAGGTTTGAAAATAGTTTAGCATAATTGAAAACTCTTCCAAAATGAAGAATACGAACTAGTTTATGATAAATTTAAAAACTAGTACGAAATCCTTCAAGTAAGGAATAAAACAAGAATATATTCCATAAAATATGAAAATCACTAAACCAATATCACTCAAAATCTATATAGCACATATAATACTCATGAAAACAAAATCATGAGAAACCATCAAGTAATATGAGTGTACAAGTTTTGTGAAAGACAGTCATGAAAATAGGGAATTTGGCTTAAAAAACATGAAAGTCATCAAAACTAGAATCCTTCAAGGTATATGTATGTTTTGTACAAACTAGAGTATGCATACATATCCTAACATAAATGAGTCCACAAGAGTATATGCATGAAGGCAAGTGACTCAAGGATGTATATGTATAACAATTAGTTTAGATAAAATAGACATATACATGAAGTTAAACATAAACACGATAATATGTCAAAAATATGGAATACAAGTCAAAATGTATGAATCATTAAAGCTAGACTATACTAGTACATCTAATGGGTACAAATGAGCACTCAAGCGCAAACATATAATAATCTATTTGTGGCTCACTAGTTGTACAAGTATATATCTAAGTTTTAATGAAAACTAGCATCTAAACATGTAATTAAAATATGAAGCATAGAAATCAAAACAAACTTATATGATCATTATGGTAAATGAACATGCATTAGATCTAGGATATACACATTAGTTAAACTAAAGTGAGAACACTAAATATAAATCCATATAAATATGGGTGTCTCAAATACTAATCATGCATATCACTAATCTAATTATCATGGCATTTAACATAATAATTAAGAAACATCAAATCATGCTAAAAATCAATGACATGAAAAGCATGTAAATATAAATGGGAGTTTAGAGATTGTTACCAAAACCAATAGGGCACATCTATGTCTCCAAACCATGGTGGTCTTCCCACCAAACTCCCTTGAAAGTGATGCATCCAAATAGTCCTCTTTAAGCTCGGAACGCATCCACCTCAAGGCACCATCACTCTCACGTCATGTGAGAGCCCACACCTACATCAAAAATAGGAGTGGTCTTTGGTACCCACACTCTTTTGGGTTCATGGGGGTTAGCTCCTTTCCTAACCCAAACAAATTTAGTTGCTAAATTTGAATCATGTATACGATTATAACAAAATTTAGCAAGGTGGCCCTTACGTCCACAATGTGTACATGTGTACACGTGAGCATACATTGTGTGATGGGTGTGAACGTGGAGGCATGTGTATGCCGTGTATGGTGTGCATGCATAGATAGAACTTATTTATTTCGAAACATATATTCCAAACGTGTATGGTTCAAAGCACAATGGCTCAAGTGGAGCCCAAACAATCAACACTCTTCTTAAGCATAGATATATCATTTTCAATTATAGAAGAGGTGCATGTAATGGATACACTAGGTGGTGAAGCTATACTAGCATGGCAAACATGTGTATCTAACTCATTTTCAAAGAAATGTTCTTCTTGAAAACCAAATCCAAATCCTTTGAAATAGAAGCAATTTTGTTTTTCAAGGATTCATTCTCTTTTAAAACAAAATCAAGTTTTGAAGTCAAGATCTTATTTTTCTTCAAAACCTCATTGCAATTTCCTTTTTCAAAATCTCATTTTCCTTTAGGGCAAGGTCAAGTAGGGATTTAAGTGAGTCATGTTCACTTGAAATCTCTTCCTTCTCTTGCAAAGTTAAATCAAGTTTTGAAAACAAATCCTTATTTTCTTTATTTAATTTACAAGTTTTCTTTTTCAAAACTTTATATTTTTCTAAGAGGTTCTCACAAACAATAGATAACTCTTCATTTAATGCATCGGCATCCATATTATCAAGATCATCAAAAGAAGAGCTAGCACTATCTAGTTGAGTATCCGAATATACCTCAAGGGAGTCATTCCCTTGGACCATGTAGCATCATTGTTCGGATTCATCCTCACTAGATTCCTTCTCCATTTAGATTGACAATTGAAGCTTGAAGGAGATCAACGTGTTCCACACTGCAAAGGCGGAATCACAGTTAGAAAGCATAGAAAGATATTCTTTATTAAGCGTGCTTCTAAGTGCCTTAAGGGCTTGTGCATTAGCCTTTATATGCTTGCTATTACCAAGATAAGATTTCTTGGTAGCGGCAAGAAAAACATGCAAGCCTAGGGTTTTCAAGTACATGGACATCCTAAATTTCCACATGTCAATGTTGGAAACATCAAACATGGGAGGTGACAAGCAATCCACGAGTGTGTGTAAACAATATAAGTGTAGAAATGCAAATGATAGATTAGCAACTAAGATCACACTCCTAGGTGGTTAAACCTAATATCAAGAGCGTAGGCTCTGATACCAATTGAAAGTACACCTAGAGGGGGGGTGAATAGGTGTACGACTAATCTATGAACAATAATGGGGAAATTAAAACTTAATTGCAACACACTTAGTGTAACCAACGAGTGTAGCCGAATTCCCGGTGAAGGGCTCTGGACTAACTCTTCTTGATTCCTCTGAATAAGAGTTGAGGTGCTATATGAAGCTCTCGTGGTTAAACACAAGTGAGGCACACAAACAACACAACCAAGCATATAAGAATGATATGACAATATGAATCAATGCAAGGCACAATATAAGAGAGAGAGTAAAAGAAAGTGGATCAATCGCAAACACACGGATATGTTTCGAGGTTCGAGCACACAGCTCTACGTCCCCGCCTTCACACAGAAGGATTTCCACTAACTCGTCCACACAGGACTTCCCACATAGGGAACCTCCACTGAGGATTTGGGTCAATACAATAACCGAGAGTACACAACTCCTCTCTCAACCAAATACAACCTCTCACTAGAGGCAAGGCACAATCAACACAAAATCCACCTCACACAAGAGGGGTAGACACTTAGCCAACACAAATCAATCACCTCACACTTGAGGGATTCCAACACAATCTCCACCTCTCACTAGAGGGAGCTAAACACAATCTCCACCTTTCAATAGAGGGAGTCAAACACCACTTCCACTATCACCTCACACTTGAGGATATCAACTCAATCACCTCTCACTAGATGGATATCACAAAGATGGAAGTTTACAACTCGGTGGTCTCTTTCAACCACAAACCAAATCTTCTCACTAAAATAAAGATCCTATAGATAGGATAGAATGATAAACTTAAGTGTGAGAAAACAAAGTGTTTGGAACAAAGAAAATCACTTGAGAAAATCTCCAAATAGATATAGAATTTTTAGACCAAAAATCAATTCCCAAAAGACTATTTTCTTTGAAATATCAAACACTTTAAAAACAAATGAAGATTGATCTTTTGAACCCAAAAACTCTTTTGAAAAACTTGC
Organism: Agave tequilana; assembly: GCA_038442645.1. Taxonomy (NCBI): domain Eukaryota; kingdom Viridiplantae; phylum Streptophyta; class Magnoliopsida; order Asparagales; family Asparagaceae; genus Agave; species Agave tequilana. The sequence continues at coordinate 21,399 of JAVJIF010016212.1, read as the reverse complement.
TCTTAAAACACTTGAAAAGATCTAAAATTTTGCTCTTGAAAACTTGTTTTGAAACAACTCAAATGGGGAGATATTTATACCCCAATTGAAATCTGCCAATTGGCAGCAGAAAAGGCCCAGATTGGCCTTCCGGTCGACCGACCGGTCGACCGGCCAACGGTCACATTTTTGACCGTTGAGCCCTCTCGGTCGACCGCCTGGTCGACCGTGCCAGAACCAGAGAGCAACTGCTCTCTGGCCGTCGACCGCCCGGTCGACCGAGCTGGAAACAGAGAGCAGAGCTCTCTGCCCGTCGACCGACCCGGTCGACCGGAGGCTTTCCAGAGAGCAGAGCTCTCTGCGGTCGACCGACCCGGTCGATCGGCCTCCCCAGCAAGGCAGCGTGCACATTCTGTGCACGTCGGTCGATCGGCCCGGTCGACCGCTCACTGCTACGATCAACCAGCCCAGTCGACCGGCAGCCTGCCTGTCTGACTAATTAGGGTCTTAAAACCTTGAGTTTTTTATCTTTAATTAAATCCCATAAAATCACATAAATTCTACAAAAATTAGTTCTTGTATTATCTTTGAAATACAAACATGTGTGAGTAAAAATCAAACCATGTTACAAACATTTTGAACCATTTTTGTGACTTACAAATTTTGCTGAAAACCAAAATTCGTATTTTTCAAAACTTGGATTTTTGAAATGGAAATCGTTTTCTCCAAAACTCATGTAAATACAAAACATGATATTGAAACAACTATTAAGCATATAGTATATGGATAGAATCCAATATACATATAAAGATATATATCAATGTTTTTGACTTAAAAACCAAGATCGGTTAAACCAAAAATCGAAAACCAACAAACATGAAACTTGAAACAAGTGTGTGTGTTGTGAACTTGAGCATATCACACTATCTAACTTTACAATGGATCTAAACTATTCTTAAACTAAACAAACCGAAGCCCTCTTGTCTCCAAGCCGACTCGATCAAAACGCGATTCCCAGAGCTTGACTCCAACGAGTGCTAGATATGAACTTTGACGCTCGAGCTCTTGAATCACCATGTGAAAGCTCCAAAACACCTTTGTTGAAGCTAATCACCTACTAATATCTTGGTTAAATATCTGAAACTAAATATCACAAGATTATCAGTAAACAATAACTACATGAGTTAATCATCATCAAAACTAGAGTGGAAGGCATCTGGGCCAACAGAACTACCCACTTGAAAGTGGTCATGAGGATTTTTAAGCTTCTGAAAGAAAGCTTCAGGGAGAGAACTTCTATATTCAGACATGGACACACTCGAGTAACAAGTTTCTCAGATGCAGATAGGGCATAATTGTAAATCACCTAGAGGGGTGGTGAATAGGTGATGGCTAATCTAATGGTCACTTAATACCAAATAATGCGAAAGTGTAAACTATTATGACCTAAACTAAACTCTTACACTAAACACCACGTATAACACAAGAGTGTTGCCGAATTCCCCGTGAAGGGCTCTGGACAAACTCCTCTAGATTCCATTGAATGGGTTGAGGTGCCGCGTTGGCTCTCTTGGTTAAATACAAGTGTTAGCAAACAACCCAAGCATGTATATCAATTTAGCACAATATGAATATCAAGCATGTAAGAATAAGCACAATAGAAACATGCAAGATATAAACAATAGACAAAGAGAGAGAGAGTGAGCAATCGCAAACACAAGGGATTTGTTTCGAGGTTCGAGCACACTTGCTCTACATCCCCGCCTTCGACACACGAAGGATTTCCACTATAATCGATCCCAATGGATCACCCGGTGCCGCAACACCTACAAGCTCTCGGACTCCCTAGTCCGTACACACCGCAAGCCCACTGGCTCGCCGAGGCCGCACCTCAAACAAGAGTTTGCACCCGAACCCGAAACAACCAAGTCCACACTAGGACCCGAAACAATTGCGAACACACACGTCCGCCTCCTCAAAGAACAAAGATGAAATCTTGGTGATCTAAACACTTTGATCACCAAATAAAAACTCTCACAACACAATCCTATGGATGGATAAGGCAATGGATAGCTCAAGTGATTGTGAGAAAAACAAGGATAAGAAAGGTGGAGGAAAACTCAAAGAATCACTTTAAAACACTCTTGATAAAACTCCCCTTTTGATTGGAAGTATTAGCTCTCAAATTTGTGGAGAAAAACCTCTGAAAAGGATTGGAAAAACTGGCTCAAAAATACTCTCCAAATCTTGGTGAAAACAATGCCCAAACCCCAAATTTATAGGCTGAGAAAAACTAGCCGTTGGGGTTCTATCAGGCCTAATGGTCGACCGTTCGGTCGGCCGGCCAACGGTCATATTTCAGACCGTTTGAGCCATCGGTCGACCGGGCGGTCGACCGAGCCAGGATACAGAGAGCAATCTCTCTGTCCGGTCGACCGCACGGTCGGCCGGGGCCTTTCCAGAGAGCAAAGCTCTCTGGACGGTCGGCCGGCCATCCTGCAGAATAGGCGTGCACGTCTGTGCACGTCGGTCGACCGAGTCGGTCGACCGACTTCAGCCCTAGTCGACTTGGTCGGTCGACTAGCTGAAGTCAGAAACAGAAAAACTGGTTTTAAAACTTGGTCTTTTGGCTCACATAAAATCCCATAAAATACTTAAAAATCTACAAAAATAGTTTTACCAATATACTTTGATAAACAAACATGCTTGCACAAAATCAAGGCATGTTATAAAAGATTTGGACTATTTTTGTAATATGGAAATATCGGCTCAATTGAAAACTTGTATTTTTCTAAAACTTGTTTTCCATAAACTTCTTCATGATACAAAAACAAAATATTTTGAGTTAAAGCATAGTGTGTATGGATATGATCCACTACACAAATAAGATATCTATGTTTTTGACATTAAGCTCTAAACATGATTTTGGATAAAGATATGTAAACTTGAAAACCAAAATCGAAACATGTATTTCCAAAATGAAAATCTTTTGTAAAAACAAAACTATCAAGAGTGTGTGTGTATATGTACTTGAGCAATCCACCAATTATTCTATCCTTTACATTTTATCTAAAAATAAAAATCTTATACCTAGACACAAGTCTTCATCTTCTTGAAGTCTTCACTTGAAGCCTTCTCATCTTCTTGACTTGGTCCAAAACACGATCCATCGAGCTAGACTCCTCTTGAGTACTTGATGTGGTCTTGATGCATAGGCTCGTGAATCAACGGTGCTAGCTCCAAAACTTGTCTTAAAATCCTTTGTTGAAGCTCCACACCAACTAAGATCTTGATCATAAATCTGTCACTATTTAAACACAAGATCATTAGTAAACATAACTACATGAGTTGATCATCATCAAAACTAGAGTGATGGGCCTTTGGGCCAACAATCTCCCCTTTTTGATGATGACAAAACTCATGAAGTTATATATGCATGAATTAAAGTAAAGCTCCAAAGAAGCTCCCCCTTAACTCATGCATAAACAAAACATAATAAGATATGACAATGAAGCACATGAATAAGTATGCAAATGATGGAGATAAAACTAAATCAAATTCTTTTTCTCCTATTTGCATAAAACAAAACAAAACATATAAACATTTATGCATAAACATAAATCTTTTATAAAAACATGCATATATACCAAATACCTACCACATACCTCTCCCCCTTTTTGTCAATCATCAACAAAGGGGTTAAGGTAAAAACAAAATCATCAAATCTTTCTCCCCCTTTTTGTCATAAACAAAGAAACCAATAAGGGGTATAAACAAATAAGTCAATAAAAAGGGTATATGCGATATACATTCATGAAGAGGAAGACGGTAAAGTAACTTCCCTACACATATACATTACATGAACGAGGAATGACAAGCCCTAATTCACATAACGTATAATATGTAACGCATAAGAGGAGATGTGAAGCTCCCCCTACACACGTGTACCACACAAAGAAGAGTTGTCAAGCTCCTCAATATGCAATACAATCATCATGAATCTATATGTAGAAGAGATGTTAAGCTCTCCTTGCATATAGGCAATACAAATCAAAAATTTTGAATTTTTCTTATAAAACAAAATTTTGAATTTTCTCAATAAAACAAATCTTGAGAATTTTTCTTTAAAATTTTTATTTTCTTATCATAAACAACTTTACCAAGTACAAATAACTCATATATATGTATGAAAAATGAGTATACCAAATGAAATTGATACATACATATATAAGAAACAAAATATGAGTATATACAAAGAAGTTCAAATTGATACCAATTGAAACGATCCAATGATACCAATTGTAAATAACAATGTAAATCATGTATATGACTCATAACCTATACCTCCCAACCAAGTTCAAGATTAAAATGTTTTTCACATAAAGCATACATGAACATGATCTCCCAGCCATCCGCCCATAAAGGTTGGAAGGGGTTTTCGAAAATGATTTTGAAAATAGTTAAGCATTGAAAATCTCTTCCAAATGAAGAATAATTAACTAGTTAAAAGTAATTTTTGAAAAACTAGTTAAAGATCCTTCAAAACATGATACCAAAACATATGTTTTTCATGAGTCATACCAAATACACAAGAATCGACACTCGAATCAATAAAGCTCATAAAAGTGTTCATGAATCAAAGTCATGACAAAGCAAATGAAGTGTGTGTACAAAAATCATGTAATTAGCATTTTCATGAAAATAGTCAATGAAGCTCAAAAGTGTGAGTAGCATTTTTTTTCATTTTTATCAAACAAACATGAAAATTCATTTTTTATTAAAACAAAGCATACTTCTAGGTATATGTATGATTTATCCAATCCTAACAATCCACATACATATCCCAAACATAAAAGAGTCTATTAAAAGTATTTGCATGAAGGCAAGAGACTCACGGGTATACATGTATATTTATTAGATTTGAATAAAAATTACATAATGAAGTAAACTATGAAAATAGGCAAAACAAGTATAAATGAGAGAATCATCAAAATTAGGCTATATATGTGCATATAGTGGGTACAATTGAGCATGAAGTGCAAACATATATGAATCAATTTGTTCTTACTATTTGTACATGTATAAATACAAGTTTTGATAAAAACTACATTTAAACTTAGTATTTATCACATGAAGCACAAAAACAAATAAAACATGAACATGCTAAAAATTATCAATCATGAATAAGCATGTAAATAAACTAGGAGTTTAGAAATAGTTACCAAACCAAGGAACTACTCCAAATCTCCAAAACATGGTGGTCGTCCCACCAAAACTTCCTTGATAGCGATGCATCAAAAATGTGTGTCCATCGAGTCCATGTGCATCCACCATCAAGGCACCATCCCTCTCACGTCGTATGAGAGCCCTCACCTACATCAAAAACACACGGTGGGGATTTTGGTACCCATATTTTCTTAGGTCCTTTGGGGTTAGTCTTGTAAGGAACCCAAAAACTTTTATTATTAGCAAAATTAAAATGATGCAACTTGTCATAATAAAATTTTGCTAAATAGCCTTTGCGGCCACAATATGTACATGTGTACACTTAGGATGCTTATGTGTAGAAGTGTGATCATAACGTGCAACATAAGCATATGCATGATGATGTTGTGCATGAATGTGTGGAGTTTGTTTCTTTGAAAACATTAACTCCAACCTAGTATGGTTAAATGCACAAGAGTTCAAAGTTGAACTCAAACAATCCATTTTATTTTTCAAATCTTTAATCTCATTAGTGGTGGCATGTAAAGCATGATGAGATAAAGAATCATTTTTCTTTTTCTTTTGAAAAACATCTTTTTCTTTTTCCACAAATTTTCTTTTTAAAGACTTATTTTCTTGAAAAACAACTTCCTTTTGTTTTTCCACCAAATCAATTTATTTTTCAAAGTATTGTTTCCTTCACACAAATCATTCAATTTTGAAAATAAGGGAACATTCTCATTTTTCAAATCTTTATTTTCTTTTTCTAAGCATGCAATATTATTTTCTAATGAATCTTTTTCATTAAACATGCAATCAAATTTCTTTTTCAAATTTTTATTATCTTTTCTAAGCATGTCATATTTCTCAAGTAATAGTTGACAAAAAGATGAAAGCTCATCATAAGACATGTTAACATCTTCTACCTCGGATTCGGTAGTTACCTCAAGGGGGTTATCCCCTTGGACCATATAGCACTTGTTGGAGACGTCACTTCCAACATCCGAGTCACTCCCCGCATAGTATAGATCCTTTTCGCCAAGGGAGGTGATGATGTTCCAAACTACAAAAGCCGAATCAAAGTTAGAAACCCTAGATAAATAATCATCATTTAGGGTTGACTTTAAAGCATGAAGGGCTTTTGCATTAGCCTCAAGATTCTTACCATCTAAACAATATGCATTATTAGTGGTGGCAAGATAAACATGAATGCCTAGGGCCTTGAGGTACAAAGACATCTTAACCCTCCAAATTTGGATGTTAAGAATGTCAAAGGTGGGTGGTGACATGAAGTCCATGGTGTGTGTACAAAATATTGTGATTAGCCTAAAATGAGGATCTTTAACTCCAGGTTGTAAGACCTAAAATCAGAGCACTTGGCTCTGATACCAATTGTAAATCACCTAGAGGGGGGTGAATAGGTGATGGCTAATCTAATGGTCACTTAATGCTAAATAATGCGGAAGTGTAAACTATTATGACCTAAACTAAACTCTTACACTAAACACCACGTATAACACAAGAGTGTTGCCGAATTCCCCGTGAAGGGCTCTGGACAAACTCCTCTAGATTCCCCTTGAATGGGTTGAGGTGCCGCGTTGGCTCTCTTGGTTAAATACAAGTGTTAGCAAACAACCCAAGCATGTATATCAATTTAGCACAATATGAATATCAAGCATGTAAGAATAAGCACAATAGAAGCATGCAAGATATAAACAATAGACAAAGAGAGAGAGAGTGAGCAATCGCAAACACAAGGGATTTGTTTCGAGGTTCGAGCACACTTGCTCTACATCCCCGCCTTCGACACACGAAGGATTTCCACTATAATCGATCCCAATGGATCACCCGGTGCCGCAACACCTACAAGCTCTCGGACTCCCTAGTCCGTACACACCGCAAGCCCACCGGCTCGCCGAGGCCGCACCTCAAACAAGAGTTCGCACCCGAACCCGAAACAACCGAGTCACACTAGGACCCGAAACAATTGCGAACACACGCGTCCGCCTCCTCAAAGAACAAAGATGAAATCTTGGTGATCTAAACACTTTGATCACCAAATAAAAACTCTCACAACACAATCCTATGGATGGATAAGGCAATGGATAGCTCAAGTGATTGTGAGAAAAACAAGGATGAGAAAGGTGGAGGAAAACTCAAAGAATCACTTTAAAACACTCTTGATAAAACTCCCTTTTGATTGGAAGTATTAGCTCTCAAATTTGTGGAGAAAAACCTCTGAAAAGGATTGGAAAAACTGGCTCAAAAATACTCTCCAAATCTTGGTGAAAACAATGCCCAAACCCCCAAATTTATAGGCTGAGGAAAACTAGCCGTTAGGGTTCTGTCAGGCCTAACAGTCGACCGTCCGGCCGGCCGGCCAATGGTCATATTTCAGACCGTTTGAGCCATCGGTCGACGGGCGGTCAACCGAGCCAGGATACAGAGAGCAATCTCTCTGTCCGGTCGACCGCACGGTCGGCCGGGGCCTTTCCAGAGAGCAGAGCTCTCTGGACGATCGACCGGGTTGGTCGGCCGGCCATCCTGCAGAACAGGCGTGCATGTCTGTGCACGTCGGTCGACCGAGTCGGTCGACCGACTTCAGCCCTAGTCGACTTGGTCGGTCGACTAGTCGACTAGCTGAAGCCAGAAACAGAAAAACTGAGATTTAAAACTTGATCTTTTTGGCTCACATAAAATCCCATAAAATACTTAAAAATCTACAAAAATAGTTTTACCAATATACTTTGATAAACAACATGCTTGCACAAAATCAAGGCATATTATAAAAGATTTGGACTATTTTTGTAATATGAAAATATTGGCTCAATTGAAAACTTGTATTTTTCTAAAACTTGTTTTCCATAAACTTCTTCATGATACAAAAACAAGATATTTTTAGTTAAAGCATAGTGTGTATGGATATGATCCACTACACAAATAAGATATCTATGTTTTTGACATTAAGCTCTAAACATGATTTTGGATAAAAGATATGTAAACTTGAAAACCAAAATCCAAACATGTATTTTCCAAAATGAAAATCTTTTGTAAAAACAAAACTATCAAGAGTGTGTGTGTATATGTACTTGAGCAATCCACCAATTATTCTATCCTTTACATTTTATCTAAAAATAAAAATTTTATACCTAGACACAAGTCTTCATCTTCTTGAAGTCTTCACTTGAAGCCTTCTCATCTTCTTGACTTGGTCCAAAACACGATCCATCGAGCTAGACTCCTCTTGAGTACTTGATGTGGTCTTGATGCATAGGCTCGTGAATCAACCGGTGCTAGCTCCAAAACTTGTCTTAAAATCCTTTGTTGAAGCTCCACACCAACTAAGATCTTGATCATAAATCTGTCACTAATTAAACACAAGATCATTAGTAAACATAACTACATTAGTTGATCATCATCAAAACTAGAGTGATGGGCCTTTGGGCCAACAATAATGCCTTTTGATAGGAAGTCGACCACAGGATATTGTGTATCTCGAAAGAAACCTTGTGTCATAAAAAAGTAAGAAGCAAAATGTGGTCTCTCAATCCAGTGTAGAGTCGGAATACATGGCAATGCAAATGTGACATTAGAGCTAATCTGGATAAAATTTATTGACAAAAACTTTTTTTTTCAAAGTGTCCTATGAGATTATATGGTGACAAGACAATAATACACATTGCTGAAAATGACGTGTTCCATGAGAGAACCAAATAGACTGAGGTTGATTGTCATATAGTTTGTAAGAAGCTTGAGGATAAGATTGTTGCGGCAAGTATGTATCATCAGGACACCAGTTAGCAGATCTTCTTACCAAACTACTTAGTAAAACAAGGGTAGATTTTATTTATGACAGTAGTGCATGTATGATGTATATGCTCTAGCTTGAGGGGAAGTGTTAAGAAATATGATTTATATAACGAGTGGTATATGAGTTGTATTATAAGTAGAACAGAAATAAGAATAGATTTAGATTTTCTTGTATCTATAAATATAATTGAGAAGAGAGAGATCTAAAACCCAACTCTCTTCTCAAAATCTCTGATATTATTTTGACACAAATCAACCAAGATATAGCTAGGAAGCATAGACATGGACACAATATACCGAACATGGCTATGACACATAGTGACATCAATTCCTTTAGAAGTTAGACATAGGGACACAGGATGACGAGTGTTGATTAAATATAGAAAATATTAAATAACTAAGAGAGAATAGATAATAACAAAAATAATAAAGAGAATGTGTATACATACATGTCTAGACACGCACATGCATGCAAATAAACAAACACGTGTTTCAAATAATATATCAATATATAATGTTTGCATATATTGTAAAATTAACCTTAGTACGTTGTTATACATTTGTATAAGGATGAGCCTTTGCTTTTCAATTTTTTACAGAATAAATAGCCTAATGCACTAAAATTATTATACTTTATACAAATCACTATTCTGACATCCAATTCATACTAAAACATAGTCTTTAATACATAAATGGAAGCAAGTACGTACATGCAAGTGTAATAAGTATATAAAGTGTGAGAACTATCTAATAAAATGTGTGGATGAGTGTCTCAAAATGCTTGAAATAACAATTTACATTATAAAGTGGAACACACATTTAAGAAGTGTCTAAGATGCGTCCAAGGAGTATTGACGAAGTGTTGATATTTGACACAAGTATGGCTTCACGATACAAATGTCTCTATTGCATAGACAAATAACTATGACATTGCAAACCTAAGCATTAAGGAAAGTTTTGGAATCTCGTCTTGTAGCTAAGAATTATAAAGCTTTGAAATTCCATTAGGGCCAGAGGTTGATGATTGCGCTCTGTGAAGGTTTGCACCGAGAGCAAGAAGCGCGACCCAAATATAGATATTCTAAGGCCAAGTATGGTGACTAGAGGTGTGAGCTTTGACGTTGTCAATAGTGAGAAGATGGTTGAGAAAAAATAGCCACCTACAAATACGTACTTTAAGAAGCGCAAGAAATTGCAAGGGTTGGGGGCACACACCAAGAATTAGACATAGGTAGAGAAATTTTGGTGAATGTGTCGATCCCAGAAAGCTCCCATGTACAAGTGTCTGAAAAATTATCACCTTGATGAATGAGTTTGAGGAGGTTTCCAAGCTATAAAAGAAGATTAGAGGAAACCAATGACAGATTTTAGTGCCCAACCAACCGCCATAAAGGTAAATTTGCTTGGCACTAGTTGCAATAGACTTCTAATTAATATTGAAAGAAATTAGGGAAAGAAGTTCAAAGATCCTCAGCCCCAAGCCAATGGTCTAACCAACAATGATACCAATGCTAGATTTGATGCCTCATAGGAAAGCCAAAGTAACCTTGTGAACCCCCCCCCCCCCAGAAAGAAGATGTAACCCGATAAGATTAGCACAAGTCCAAAAGGCTTCCTTCTAATAGTAAGTATTGAGCAAAAGAGAAACTCAAGAAGTTTGATCTTCCCTAGACAATTGTCACAACCAATTGCAAGAAGGGGTATTGAAGGCTCTAAGAGTAATAGCATCAAGTTGCCATGATGCTTTGGGGAAAATATTTTTCCAACTCATGAGACACAACTCTTGGTTAACTTCTTTGTTGCCCTTATAAAAGAAAGCTCTTCGAATTTGATCACTAGCTTGAATTTTCACTCCGAAAATGATAAAAGGACATATAGTAAAGAAATGTAGGAATGTAGAGAGAATGGAGATGACAATGGCACGTTCCTCTCGAGAAAGAGTCCTAAGTAGAAAGTCTTTGATCAACTCAAGCCAAAAGTGATTGCCGATAGATCTCAAAAGAGTTTTGGACTTAATAAGAAGGTCCAATTATGTGGAGGTTAAAGACCAATATGATGATTAAGGACGGAAACGGCTATTAGTCCAATATTCGGTGAGGGACTAGGGTTATAGAGGAGGACTTGCGCAAATTGATTTGCAAGTCAGAAAGAAACTCAAAAGCTTAGAGAATATATTTAAGGTTGGTGACAGCCAATGCAAAATGAGTATCATTGGCATTATGAAAACTTACTACATCATTAGGCTAAAGGATTTTACCGACTTTTTGGAAGAAGTAAAGGCTGCAAGTTGTGGTGAGAACTCTAGTAAGACATCCATCATGAGAAGGAAAAAAAAGATATGAAGAGAGGCGACCGCCTAGCCTAAGGCCCCTAAGACACTAAATGTAAGGCCATGGGGTACAATTAGCCAGCACCAATGACATACCAAAAGTAAGGCGAGGAGATCCAGCCAATCCAACATGAAATTCAGGTGGCGAGCAATCCAAAAAGGAAAGTCCAGCTTATAAATTCAAAGGCCATTCCAAAGGCAAGCTTGAGGAACTTGAGATTCATGTTTAGGCAAGAATTTCTTGTGCACATGCAATATTATCTAGCATGAATCAATTGTTTAGTAAATGCAAAGGTTTCAAAAACTTATTCAATTAATTTGTGGGCTTTCTTGACTTTGTTGTTCAATATAGCTGACTGGTTTTGTTTTGAAAGAATTCTTGGATGGTAATCGTTAATACATGTAGCACAGCTTAAAATGAGGACCAAGTTTATTCATAAAAATGATGCTAATCTTAATCTTTTTCATAAATGCTCAAGTATAATTTTACAAAGTAGTTTAACTAGGACTGTCTAATCGGCATTGGTAATATACCCTTCAAAGTCAACATTAACATTCATTTTTTATTTTACTTTTTTTTTTTAAAGAATATAAGATGGAGCTAATGCTCCAGCCACAATATCATATCATATATATAACATAAGATTTTTTTTAAAATTTTACTTTATTTCATTTATGCACCCAGAGTATCATTCAGAATCACCGGTTTTCCTTCATGTCTTACTCTTTATCTTCATTTGTGGCGTTATATCGCATTTACACTACTCTCCACTTACAATCCAAATCAAAATGTGCATCAAAAAATGTGAAATAAAGGGCGCGAATTGAACACCAAACAAACAAAATTCGGAAACAATCAATATAAATGGTGCTAACTGCAAAATGGGGGAAATGGAGAAAACCGCACCGGAGTCCCCGTCCGTGGAATAGGAGTAAGAGCAGGAGGCGGAGGGGCTGTCGGACTTGAAGAAGGAGGAGAGGAGTTTTCCTGCGCCGGCGACGATGCCAGAGATCCACGTGGAGCCCCCCGATTGGCCGCCCGAGGGGGAAGGGGGCTCTTCTCGATTGGGCGCAGGGCGAAGGTAAGGGGAGGCGGGCGGCGGCGCTCTCCGTCCACGGAGAATCTTGCCGCCGGCACCGCCGGCGTCCGAGCGGCGAACCCTAGAGAACGAGGACATGAGAGAGCGAGAGGAGAAAAAGGAGACAGAAGAAGATAGAAGAAGGCAAAAGTCATTATAACTGGAAGGGCTTTTTCTTTTTCTTTTCTTTTTTTTCCCTATATTTTTCTTTCATAAATTATTTTTATTTTTGTGGTCGCTGAAAAAGCGGTTATTTGAGGGGTTGTTGCGTTGAGCGTGACACGCTCCGCTTGCACGTGCTCAAACAATAAAAATAGTTTTTTAAAAATTATAAGACAATACTGAAATATTCTAACAAAGATACTCTCTCAATTAAAATTGAAATTTATACATACATAGACTTAGAGGCAATTTTTTTATCTATAAAATAAAAAAATAAAAGATAGAATATAAATATTAAACATGCTGGGAGTTCTTATTATTAATTCTTTAATAAAAACATCTCTCACGGTATTAATTATGAAATTTTTTAGCATATAATTAGGTTGCACGTTGGATTTACATGAGCACAAAATTAACTGTTTTGAGTTACAACTTATTACAAGTGAGATTTTCATGACCACAAAATTATCTGTAGCACTTTGCAAACGGAAAATGATAGTTTAAAAAAGAAGTGCATAAGAGAAAATGAAAAAGGAAAAAGAGTTTTCGTAATTCTCTTTTTGACTCCAAACAAACAACGAAAGTAAGGATGTCAAGTGGCCTTGCCCGCCCCGGCCCGACGTGGGTCTGGCTCCCGTATGGGCCCGACCTCCGACTGAGAAAACTACCCATGACCCGACACACCTATCCCCAACGGCTTAAAGGCAATTGAATTGCGGGCCGGCCCGACCCGCATCTCCAAGGGTTTTGCAATTTTTTTGCAAAACCCCCCAACAACTACCCAACAAGCTTTTGGTAGTTGGGGGCATTTGCAATTTTTTTTAATATTTTGGTATGGTGAAAATCACAAGTATCAACTTATTATGTGCTTTCCATCGTGACACGTGAGTTACTAACTCTTCCAGCATTTACAGTAGCATCAGAATTTGCTTTTAACACAGGTGATTGAGTGCAGACTGATACGAAGAACCATCTGGCATCAGATTTAATCGAGATGACTATACGCGAGAAGGATTGGCTGAATGCGAAAAACAGAAGTCAAAATAAAATAATTGAGGATATTATCGAAAACTCTCCTAAAGACTATGAATGAAGACTTTGTAAATTTTTTATTCATGAATGATAGAATGTTTGAAGACATCTAATTTTTTTATCTATGAATGATAAATTTTATTTTTTTAATTTATACTTTAATTTTTTTTATCCATTACCCATTTTATTAGATCATTAATAAAAAAAATTACATTTCATTTTACACTTTATAATTTCTTTGTCATTTCCACTAAATTTTTTTTTTGAGATTTTAATTTTTTAGAGTTTTTTTTAAATTTTTTTATTTTTTATAAAATGTCGGGCCGGATACGACCCAGATTGGATCAGGGCCAGCCAGGTCAGGTTGCAGGCAGAACTCGAGTTTCTTACAGGAAGCCCGAGCCCGGGCCGGGCTGAGCCCAGCCAATACTTTTTCGCTCGGCTCAACGGGCTCGGCCTGCCCACCATTAGGCCCACCGTGTCCGATCCGAGCCGTGTCGCGCCGATCAACAATCTTACAACAAAAGTAAGAAACGAATTGTCATTTTCGTTTTCCCCTGCTTTCAGCCTCAAACCAAACACACCCACGTGGTTCATTTGCTGCTCCGAACCCAAAACTCTCTGAAGCCACTCGTTCTTGTTCCATCCCCTCTCGCCACTGCCTCGATCGATCTAATCCAGGAAAAAAACAGAGGGAAAGAAAGGGAAAAAAATAGAAGGAAATTTCGTGAAATTTCGCCGCTAGTTTGGGCCCCCCATAGGTTGAGCTATAGGGTTTCGGTCGATGGAGTGGGACAGCGATCTCGAGGACTCGAGCGGCGGCGAGGAGGAGGAGGAGGAGGGGGGGATCTTTGGCGGCGGTGGAGAGGGCGGGCCGTTTTCAATCGGTAAGGGGTTTTTCCCCGGGCTCCCGGTTCCGGCGTCGTACGGGCTCGTGGTCACCGACGCGATCGAGCCGGACCACCCGATTATTTATGTAAACGAAGGGTTCGAGAAGGGGGGGGGTATCGAGCGGAGGAGGTCCTCGGGAGGAACTGGTGAGTTGGTTGTTGTTTGAAATTTTGGAATTTGATCATCTTGTTTTTGGTTTGTTCAGGGTTCGGATTGATGTATTAGTGTTTTATTCCCATTTGTGTGGCAATCACTATAAATGGAATGTCTGTGATGAAAATATCTCGAAAGTTGCAAACCCTAAGTGATGAGGAGGAAATCAGCTAAAAAAAAAAAAAAAACCTTTTGTTTTCGTTCTTGTATGGTTATGGTTAACAGAAGAGACTGGTAAAAAGTAGTAGAAAAAATTCAACATATTCCTTCTCAGATTCTTGACTTCTTCTTAATCCATTGCTATCACTATTTATTTTCAGTTTTAGTTCAGAAACCTATTCAGGTTCCGCTAGTTGGTTGCATGCGGGCTCCTTAATCCACAAATTTGTATTTCAGCCTATAAAGGACTGAACTTTACCTTGATTGAGCTTCGTTTCTCTCCAATATTATCTAGAGCCCGTCTCACTCTAATTTCTGTCACCATTCAAGTAAATTATCCCTTAAGCATGATGTTCCTAGGCTGCTGAAAACTTAGAACTGCCGTGACTGTCATCCTTTTGGTTCTGGCTTAGGTCTCTTACACTCTTACTTGTGCTATGGTTAATCTGCTGAAAGCCTGAAACTATCATTTGAGAGTAGCTTCATCTCATTATCACAAACCCTTTTTTTCTAAAAGGAATCCCATATTATTGACTGGGTCTGAGTTCTTTTTTTCTTGTCCATCTATTTTTGGCGGGTTGGGCTGTGGGTGAGCGTTGGTTTTTTGTTTTTTTTTTAGGGAGGGTGTGTGGGTGAGCCAGAATTTTTTGAGAAGTGGAGAAAACATAGATTCTTCTTCTTCTTTTTTTCTTTTGTTTCTATTCTCCTTTCTTCTTCTACTACTACTTCTTTTCCCTTTTGTATTCATGATTTGAAGCATAGACTTCTAAGTAGAATTTAGAAATTAGACTAATTAATAAGAACTCCTAGAACCTATAGAATTTTTTAGTTTGCATTAACCAAGTTTTTTTCATACCCAAAAAATTTCAGACTGGTTTGGGTGGATTCTCAAGAAATAAATCATAATTGTTTGTTTTCTTAGTACAAAATTTTAACCATAAAATCTTTATGAGTTGTCTCATTGTATAACTATCATTACTTTATTTTTTTGGAAGTACTGACTAAAATAACTGGAGAGTTATTAGGCCTAATAAATGGTTTATCTTACATAAAGTTATTATGAGCTGTCACATGGTATTTAAGGTACCATTACTTTTTTGGAAGTTATAGCCAAATGGCTAAAGTACTAAAAAAAGTACTTGTAATATTACTCAAAAAGTTATTAGGTTCCATAAATAATTTTTTAATAAGAAAGCGCTAGATGAATCCTAATTATTGACCCATGCATGTACATATATGAAGAAGAGTTGCAAGATTATAGCCGGGTCATGTGCTTAGCCTTGACCCACCTTGGAT
The DNA here is from genome assembly GCA_038442645.1 of Agave tequilana. Lineage (NCBI taxonomy): Eukaryota > Viridiplantae > Streptophyta > Magnoliopsida > Asparagales > Asparagaceae > Agave > Agave tequilana. The sequence continues at coordinate 5,304 of JAVJIF010016212.1, read as the reverse complement.
CTACCCCTGGGGGAGGGGTGAAATTTTTGTATGGATAATGCAATACTTATTTACCAAAAATTCAGGTTCTGAGGAGACTAGATTGAGGTCAAAGCTAAGATACTTTGTTTAAGTTGGCAATTATGAAGATTAAAGAAGGAAGCTCTATACCGAATCTTGATCAGTCTTGGGCGAATTATGCTGTCGAGATTTAATGATATGAAGTTCCATCCATGTCACCATAATTGTTTTCACTTGCAATCTGCAATCCAGAATTCATATCTCATGTTCCATGTTGTAGAGTGTTATCAGTTTGGAATGATGAAATCAAGGTTTTAACAACTTTTTTCAAAAATACAATACATGTCCCCTAAGTCTTCCGTAATGATTTTTCAAAGATGAAATTGAAATAAAATCACTCAGTCTTCCACACCTTTTGACAATGATGTATAAACTTTAGATTTCTAGGCAATTAACGGAGAGAAAGACGTAAAGACAAGCAAAGAGAGGATAGAAGCCAAATTCCTTTGGGAAGAGGAGAGGAAAGAGCAAAGGGACATAGACTCTCGGAAGAGCTGAAACTACTTTAGACTTGTAATAGTGAAAGCTATTTTAGAATGTAATCCACTTGGCAAAATCCATCACCTTTTCCTCCTACCCTGTATAAAGAATGTGGAGAGTGTTAACTAGTATTTTAGGAGTAATTCACATGGAAATGAACTTGGTGATGCGGCAATCTTGAAAATATAGGATATGATTAGAAGGAATAAGCCATTGAATAAATAATTTTGCATACATAAATTATGATATAGTTTTACCTAAAATCGCAAATTGTAAATAACAACGAAATCAAACGCAGAGCGCAAGTTATTAATTTGGAACATTGATCTCATTGGCTCGAATGTGGGAGAACACAACCCTAGTTTAGGGAGGTTGATGATTCTATTTAAAGGAAATAAGGTGTAGGTTTAGTCCAATTCAAGTACGATTCAATCCGAGACGAGTCCGAGACCTGAAACGAATGACCCAGCTTAGGAGTGTCTAACTCGGCCATGACTCAGAGTCGAACTCGGCCATGACTCGAAGTTAACTCGGCCGAGTCACGATATGACTCAGCCGAATCGGCCGAGTCATCACCGATTCGGGCCTGAGCCGGGCGACGCCTGTTCACCCGTGATTGAGCCGGTTAAAAGTGAAAAAATAGAACGATTGCGACGCCTACCTCTCCTCTTCCTCGCGTCGCCTTCGTCGTACGCCGCCTTCGCGTGAGTCGTCGTGCCCCCATGTCTCTCTCATCATCTCTCTCCCTCCGATCTCTCCTCTCTCCCTCTGATCTGTCCCTCTCTCCCTCCTCCCCCTCTCTCCTCTCTCTGATCTCTCTCCTCTCTCCTCTCTCCCACTTTGTCTTTCTCCTCTCTTCCTCTCTCTGTCTCTTCATCTTTCTATCTCACTCCCTCTATGTCTCCACCTCTCTGTCTCTCTCCCCCTCTCTCCGAGCTTTGTCTCCCTCTTTCGCTCTCTCAGTCTCTCTCCCCTCTCTCAGTCTCTCTCCCTCTTCTAGTTCTCTCTCCCCCCTCTCTCAGTCCCTCTCCTTCTTTAATATTGTATTAAATTAATTAGTAATTAAAGTAGGTAATTTAGTAATATAAGGTAATTTAGTAATGTAAATTTAATTTAGGTATAAGAGAAGCGGATGATGGTGTTGGTGGTGAAGATGTGAGGATTTTATCCAGCTCTAATTATGATGATGGTGATGACAATGATGACGGTGATGGCGATGATGGCGGCGGTGGTGATGATAACATTAATGTGGACAATAATGGTGCTATGGATGAACTTATACTCTTGAAGGTCATATGCAAGGATTGAGTTTGACATCAAGCCAACATTATGGTATGGGACATGTCTATGACTATATACCACAATTTGAGAGATCTACGAGTACTAGTACGATTTATCTACTTACCGCAGATATGATTACGATGATGATTTTGTGCCTCATCGCAATTCAATATGAAAATGACTACATTAACATGTATTTATGAATGTATTTTGTACAATTTACTATATTTTTCATATATTTTGATATGTTTCTACAAATGGCGCGTGATTTATGCTTTCGCTTTATGTTTAGTATGCTACGTGATATGTTTTGGACATGTGATACATAAATGTTGATGTTTATAATTTTTTGAAATTTATCATGATTTTTTCAGATTTTTTTTGATATATCTATGTAGCGTTTGCGCGTATCACCAAGACTGATTCGAGTCGCCGCGACCGATCCGTCTTAGTGCTCGCGGAGTCGGCGGCCGAGACCGCGACTTTGAACCATGAATTCAAGTATGAAGATGATTGGATAATGGATCTAGTTTTAAATAAGTTGGAACCCACGACTACATGGGGGAATTCTCTTTTGGATCAAATTAGGTTTTCAAGATATTACCAATCCATCTCGCTGATTGGGCTTTAACTGAATATCAAAAAGTAGTATCAAAGCTGATGGTTCCTTGGGCCTTTAATTTGATATAGTAGGCATGCAGGCTGAAAATAGTTTTCCTCGCTAAGTGAGAGAGAGACCTAAAAGTTGTCCACCTTGCTGACCCATGAGAGGAGATATAATCCACCACCTGTCGACTTACGGGGGAAACAAAATCGACTTATATGCCAATGTTCAACCTTGCTAAGATGTAAAAAGATTGTGGGGATCAATTGGCTATGAGCTAAGATGGAGTTTGTTCGAATTCGTGATGCATCAATTGAAGATGGAGTTTGTTGGAATTCTTGATGCATCAATTGAACACGAGAATGAAGCCAAATTGAGGTGAATTGATCAGTTTGTTTAAAAGGAAATAAGGTGTGGGCTTAGTCCCATATCGAGTAGATGGTTCGGGATAAGGTTAAGGAATTTTGGCTTCAAAAGCTGACGCAGTGCCCCTTTTAGGTCAAATTGGGTTTTAAGCCTTAGGTGCATTGCCAACACGTAACAACTAATGAAAAGAGATGATTGGAAGTTTATATGCAATAAACAACATCAAGAGCGTAAATTGACCAACAACCCACAAGTTTATCAATCATATACAATATGAGCTTGACTACTATCTGTAGTGACCATTACTCAAACAATCCATATTTATTTATGAATTAATTGCATATAACATCCTTTCTTTGTTCCTTGTTCAACACGTATATTCCTATAGTGGCTTATTAGCAACCCTCGTCCCTAGGGTTAGTCAGTCACCCTTGACCAATGAGTTAGGCGCCTTCATTGAAGCTTTTGGCCGTGGGTGTTGGGTGCTAACAACACGTTTGAGGATTTTCAAGTGCATGAAGGGTGCGTTCTATGATTAACCTTTTATTTTACTTGTAGAAAGATCGGTGACATAATTGCTCGTACAAATCAAATTTTATTGTGACTCTCGTGATTGATGTATTTTAGTCCCATAAGCATATATCTTCAACTATGGCCACTCCTTTAAATTCCCCCAGATTGGAGAAAGAGTCCAGACAAATCTCTCAGGCCACAAATAAGCCAAAGAGCCCAATGAAATCACATTCTCATAACAAGTGATTTAGAAACACAATATAGTTTTAGGATCTGTTAATTCTTTTGAGGAGCTTGTCATTGTTGAGAGTCTTCACTCTGATATCAATCATTTTCTAATAGGAAAAAACTTGGATGATCATGATTATGAGTACAAGTAACTGGTTCCTAACACTAAAAGAAATGAAGAAAACCAATGCTGAATAGCTTGGTTTTAGGCTCAATCCGCCTTCATATTCTTTTATTTTATATCAGTGTTCAAGATTGATGGGTGGTTTATTGTTTTTTTTCCCCTTTTCTTTCCTTTCCTTTCTTCTCTCTCTCTTTGTCTCGCTGAAAAAAGGCTGAAGCCTCGACTTGAACGTAGGACTTCCTATAACCCAACCACCTATGCTAGGCCTCAGGGGTCACATGTTGTTGACTGTTGAAACTTAAAAGTTGCAAACATGTATGATTTATTGCAAATTACTGCTGTATGCATGTCCGTTTTTACTGTTAGAAGTACATGTAATAGATTTTGTCTGATTTGTTCCTTCGTAGTTCACTTGATTTGAATTGATTTATTTTCCATTCCTTAGTACTTTACTTGATTTGAATTGCTTTATTTTTCCATTCCTTGGTACTTTACTTTGGTATGAATTGCTTTATTCCCCATTTATTCAATGTCCTTAGTCATACAGTGTACTATGTTGATTAACTTTCTCAGGTTCCATAATGGTTTGTCATGTAGCATCTCTTGTCGGGGTTAATATTTCTGTAACTAGATGTTATGTGCATGGGAGTATAAGTTGAATCTCAATCATATTAGTAGACAACTGGCAGGTCGGAAATACACATGCATTTTATTTTTGACCCTGAATTCCATAGGTCTTGAGGACTCAAAGTAGAGCAGTGCAGAAAGTCGTTTGGGAATGTGGTTCAAAGTTCACTAGTTCAGATTCAATTTCTAATATGGATATGAGTAGTATCTTGGAAAAAGCCCAACTGATATATTGATTGCTTTCAAAAGATGTCTTTAAATGGTTTTTGTTTGGGGGGGGGGGGGGGGGGGTTCCAAACTGAGGAACACGGTTTCAACCAAATTACTCTTTTTTGGATTGGTTCGATAGGTGAACAGATCATATAAGATCGGTCTCAACATTTTTCGGCAGGTACAAGTTCATATCAGTTATTTGGGTCATTTTTGGCTGAAATCTACTCTTGCTGAAATGAAAATTTGAAAACAAAAAACCGAAGATCGAGGGGGAACACACAAAAATTCCTCTGAATTTACTGTTTTGTTGTTGCTTTTCTTTTGAATCATGATTGTGATTTTGTTTGTTGCATGATTTTGGCTCCATATTGCACGCTAGCTCTCCATTTCAAAGTCTCGGTCTCGGCCCGACTCGGCCGGCATCGATCGACAGATCGGTCTCTGCGACTCGGATCAGACTCGGACGATACGCACAAAAGCGCTACATAGAACGCCAAAAAAATTATGAAAAAATCATGACAATCGTAAAAAAATGTAGACATCAAAATGCATGTATCACATATTCAAAACATATCAGGTAGCACTCAAAACATAATGTGAAAGCATAAATACAAGCGTCGTCGGTAGAAAGATCAAAATACATGCATAATATAGTAAATTGCACAAAATAATTCATAAGTACTTGCTAATATAGTCATTTCCACATTGAATTACGAGGAGGCACAAAATCATCATTATCATCATCATCCCGCGATAAGTATAGAAACCAGGTATATAGTTTCCATAAGGATAATAATATGCTTGTGGG
>JAVJIF010016211.1:0-114236 GCA_038442645.1 Agave tequilana | reverse complement strand
AGATAACCGTTGGGATCATTTTTGCATCCAACTTCGTCTGGGCGTCTAACCTCTGGCAACTTCAGTTTGTTGTCTTTATTGAGCAAGTGGAAGATTGTCACCATATGCTTATCTTTGAAGGAATATTACTTCTGATACTTCTTAGTTTCAGATACTTCCACTGCCAAAGTATCGGTATTGGAAGATTCAGCCGTGTCATGATCTTGTTGTCAATTCTCCACCTGGGGGTGGAGGACTCAAACTTTTTAGCCGATTTCTCAGCTATCTCGGCTTATTCAACAAGCTCCTTCCAAGTATGGGCCTTGACGGCTCCCATGTAAACTTTCACTTTATCGAGAAAGTTGTGCCTACATATTTACAACAACATAGGTAATGGCATGCCTGCAGGGCATAGTAGAGAAAGGTTGAGAAACCTCTCTATATATTCTCTTACAGACTTCCTCCTTTTGGACAGTAGAAAAGAGTTTATCCATAGTCACATCGGTATCATCTTCGTAAAATCGAGAGAGGAACCAGATTTTCAAGTCAAGCCATGTTTTAATGGAGTTCTGATTGCACACATTTATTGCATTATTCTTTATTACATTTTCACATTTATCATATAATAAATCTGCTAAATTTCTTGTCTTAAATGTCTTTTTGCAGAAGATAATCATGGGGAGAAAGAGGATAAAATCAAATAAATATGAGTTAAATTCAGATTTAACTAGATCTATTTGGTTAAAGGAGGATGATCCCAAATCCAATTGGTTAAATTCAGTTTTTGGTGAATCAAGTGGTTAAATCTAAAAATCAACCGAGGATAACGTCAAATACAGAGCAAATCTAAAGGGATAAATGGATAGAGAGAAGATCAACGGATGAGATGAAACAAATTTGACTCAGATTCTAACTGGATACATTTTAGTATTTGAATCATAATTTTCGCTACCAAAATAAAAATCTAATGATTCAAGATGATCCAAAAGAAAACTTAAAGTGCTACAACTCTTAAGTTGATCACTATTTCTAATTCTGTCATTTGATAAGTTATATTTAGTAATCAACAACAAGCTGCAGATCAGAACTGAATATCCACATCAAATCAAGTTGAAGATAAGGGAGAATTCAAATTCAAATATCCAGATTCCCCTATCTTCATACTCCTATAATCTCTGCATTTCTCCTATAAATACTTGCAATCTCAAAGGCAAAGGGAACGATGTTGACACTTAAAAAAGACAAGATTCTCATTGGTCCGAACAATGTCTAAACTTGTTGACATTTACAAAAGACAAGGGACAGACAAGCTGAAGACCAGTTTTCACCCACCTCCAAGGGACAAGGAAGCAGTTTGGACTCCACTGATCCAGCAAGCAGAACAGTGAACCCTGATTGTTTCTAAACAGACCTCAGCAGGTCTAAAATGCTAGCATTTAGCATTACATTAGCCCAAGGAGATAGCCTCGTGTGAGAGGCTAACATCATCCAGAGCATCGCCAGGAAGCTAACTGACAGCTTCGCCGAAAAGCCTCTTTTCGGACTTCGCCAGGAATTGCCTCTAGCTCCGCTATGAGCTTCAAAGCGGGCAGCTCCGCCATCAGCCTGCTATGGTCAGCCTTTGACCAATCAAATCTCCTGATGAGATCAGATCTAAGCTAATCAAATCCAATCGGGATTCAAATATGGCAGGTGATTGCCGCAATCTCTTGACTCTCTTGAAACGAGTAAGAGGATCAGGGAAAATCCTTCAACAATATGGAAAGGATCATAACAAATCGGAAAGATCAACCGACTTGCCATTTTCTAGCTCCGCGGAAGCTATTCTAGCCTCGCAGCAAGGCTACTTACCAGATTCAAACAGATTCGGTTCAATCTGTTTACATATCTTCAAGGGGACGATTATACCCTTGCTCTCCCTATAAATAACCCGCCATGGGTACAAGGAGGGGAGATCGGATCGCAGAGGAAGGAGCCATCAATCGCCTTCTGATCACGAGAACCGATCAATCAACTTCTTCAACCGAGGCTTCTTCATAACGCACCGTGCGTTCTCGAATTCAGAGACCTTTTAGAGAATTGCTTTCTCTATCTAGGGTGTTGATGCCCTAACATCGTCCTTCTTCTCAAGGAATCTTCGGAACCAGGCGAGAAGGAATTCCTAATTGAAGGCGATTTTGAGAAGCAGCAAGAGGGTTCTACCAACCTTCTGTTCTCTGATTCCCCGAACCAGGCGAGAAGGGAATCTCATCGCTCGCATCGTCAAAGGGACAAAGTGGTCGCGCGCTGACCAGACTCCTATCGGCACATTTTCCCAGAATCTCTGAGGAGATCTACTTGTAATCTTTTTTAAGAATACTTGTAATTTAGCTCCTCAAACTTTTATTTGTAAGTTTTCCCCTTTTGCAAATTAATGGAAAACAAGATGGCGACTCCGCTGGGGATGATATTCTCCTCTGCTGAGAATCAAGTGTCGCAATGCGACGAACAGACCTTCGGGTCTATCTCTGAATTCAGAAAAGCCGGTGCAGCCAGATCTTCTCTGGCTAAATCTTCAAGCAAAGTCTCTGCGGAGACGGAAAAGGTTCTCTGCAAACCTGCCGCGGTTCTCTGGCGCAACAAGGAAACATGTCCGCAGCCCAGATCCTGCACTTTTGAGAACCTGGTTATCCAGATCGATCAAAGAAGATTTGAAGAAGTCCTCTCTGGGGGTGGCCTAACGCTTCAAGCACGGAAGCACGGGAAGGTCTTCATGACCAAGGTTTCAAATCAGAAACCAGAGGCAGAATTTTGCCAACACCCCACAGCCCGCTTGTGGCTATTCAGGTTCCTTGCGAACCTATACATCCTCTGCCAAAACGGATATGGAGGCCTAAACAGAGGTCCTCTGCTGAAGCTTCAGGCGTAGCCACGCCAAATCCGCGCCTCTCTTATGAAGAAAAAGGCAAGATGCCCGCCTGCGCCAACAATGCTGCCAACCATAAAGTCAAGACGGCGATCATACCGTCGCCTAGAGCAGCAATGCCTACTGCTAGCCCTGTCCTCACAAGCAAGGCTATTGTACCTCGGCGTACTCATCGGGTTTACAGCCGCGAGGCTAGAACCAGAGCACTATGTGGTGCTAATCTTTTCCGCAGGAATAAGGGGAACGATGCGTTGTCCCATATACCAGATTGTTCAGGCCCCTACAGGGCCGACCTGCGAGAATTCTTGGCGGACAAGCGGAGATTGAAGCATTTCCAGACTACTTCCTCCTGTCTTCGACGAGGTGAATGCCAGTTGGTGATGGTCCATTCTATACAGTGTCGGTTACGACCGACCCTCGCCACTTCTCCATACCGGCGATCAGTCTTTGATCGACTGTCTGCGCGCGTCCCGATGAGGCATCCCAAAAGGAGCGGGCCACCGGATCCAGCCTCTGCATCCGTCAACATGACCGGAAGGGGACGAGAGCCGCGCGGAAGAGGTCAAGCCTCTGACGACACCCCTTTCGGCTCCCCAGATCCAGACTACTGCCCAGGCTTAGGTGAAGTCTTGGTGCGTGAAGAAGGTGTTTTCCGAAACACCAGGTCTAGGGTGGCAATACCCTATAACTATGAGCAGCCTTCTTCCTCAAAGACCCTGATCTCGCCACAACCCAGACGATCACCCCAATCATCTGATGGAGAAGATGGAGACAGCGGGTATGCCTCTTCAGCAACAGTCAGTTCTATACGGACGGACAAAGCATCGGTCAATATGGCCGAGAACGCCAATGACGACCTTCGTCGGCGTTTGGAAGCTCAAGAGCAGACCTCTAGAACTCAGCAAGAGGCCCTGGACAATATCCAACAGATGCTAGCTCAGCTCCTCAACAACCGGGATGACGATACCGGGAGCAATCATGACGAGGAGGGACACCTCAGCAATGATCCGCCCAAGACGGAGAAATCTAAGGGAGGCTCTTCCCTGGATGCCGAAGTCCTTAAAGGCCTTCAAGCTCAAATTTCATCCCTGGCTCAGAAGGATGAATTGAAGAAAGTGGGGGTAGTCCGTCCTTACCCACTGGAATGGGATTCGGTGTCATATCCGCCAAAGTTCAAACCACCAACGTTGCATGCATATGATGGTAAGAGCTCGCCCAATCAGCACATCTACTATTTCCGGTCCCAGACCGGTAATGTTCTAAGCAACGACGCCATCATGGCTAGGTTGTTCATCGGCACCTTGAAAGGGGTGGCATTTGACTGGTTTCGCAGTCTCCCCCCGGGCTCTATCAATTCCTGGATCGACCTGGAAACTCGGTTCCTCTCTCGCTTCTATGAGGATGACACCGAAGTGACCATGGACAAGCTCCTTTCTACCGTGCAGAAGAAAGGCGAATCCGTCCGTGAATACATTGAACGATTCAGAAATCTATCCCTGATGTGCCCAGCAGGGATGCCATTACCCATGCTCTTACAGACATGCAGACACAACTTCTTGGATCAAGTAGAAGTTCGCATGGGGGCTGTCAAAGCCCATACTTGGAAAGAATTGGTCGAACAAGCTGAGATAGCCGAGAAGTCGGCTAAGAAGTTCGAGCCGTCCGTCCCTAGAAGCAAATGGGGTGCGAACAACAAAGGGCGTAGCGATCTCCCACAGTCTTCCCAAGCTAAGGGGAAGGAAATTATGTCCGTCGAGCTGACCGGGGACATGCAGTCAAAGGCCAAGAAGAGCAGCTTCAACAATCAGGAGCCCAAGTTCCCTCCTAAACAGTACTCCTTCAGAGATGATCAGGTGGTCACGATATTCCATCTGCTCCATAAAGGGAATAAGATGAAGCTGCCAGATGCTCGGCGTCCTAATGAGATAGGGCGCACAAATGACCCCAAATACTTTTATCATAGGATGGTCCATCATCCTACTGACAAGTGCTATGTCCTCAAGGACATGATACAAGCCCTAATTGATGCCGGCGTCCTCACACTAAAGACGGAACAGAAGAAAGTCACTGCCAATATGGTGACTCTTGAGTTCGGCACTGCCCAGAAGGTCACAGTTCCTGACGGGACCTATCCAGCCCCGATGCCACGGTTGGAAGTCAAGCATCCTCCAGCCATGACTCAAAACAACAAGGGCCTCGCCCCTTTGACATTAGAGACAGGGGAAGTTATATGGATACACCCCGACCTCGTCCAAGACATACAGCAGACGTCGAAGGACTCCAGCAAAAAGGGCAAGTCCTGCAATGTCATCTCTGTCCTGCCAGATGATGGTAATCTTACTTCGGCTTCCCTCAGCGATTCAGAAGAAGAGAAGCATGCCTGTACGGCGCAGGCAGATGCGCCTCAACAGACGGGTACCCGGTCTGGAAAATCATACTTAAGGCAGTATGACAAACCTACTGACGAGGTACCACAGCAAACAAAGTCAGTACCAATACCGACATCCGCTCCAGTCCTGACCAAAGGGAGGGAAAAACCTAAGGAGGTGCGATTCGACCAGGTGTTGAAGAAACCACCAAGCCAAGGGCTAGCCACGCCCTTTCGCTTTGATATATTGGCCCACTTAGCCAATATCCCGGCTCGTATCACAATACACGAGCTCCTTCGTCTCTCTAAAGAGACAAGAGAGGCACTCAGAGATGCGCTAGCCAACTCGGAGTCCTTTCTGACATGCATGCCCGAGGTTCCTGATGATGAGATGCGCCCTTCCTGCTCAGAGTGCCATCACGCACAGTCAAAGGTACCTGCCATTACCTTCACGGCGGAAGATATGCTTCTCAAAGACAACAAGCATGATCGACCTCTGTACTATACCGGATATATCGGTTCAACCTGCATTGAAAGGATACAAGTCGATCCGGGGTCTGCGCTCAGCATCATCCCCAAAAGGCTCCTCTACTTCCTCGGCATACCACTGTACAGGTTGTCTGCGACCACCACTACAATATACGGTTTTAACGCCGGGAGCAGCCATCCGCTTGGAAAGATTCGGCTTCGCTGCAGAATCGGAAGCCTGAAGTCAGAAGTGACATGCTATGTCATTGACGCGGACACATCATACAACCTGCTACTGGGACGACCATGGATCCATGCCAACTGGATCGTTCCTTCCACTCTCCATCAGTGCTTCAAGTATGTTGAGGATGATGCGACAGTACGAACTGTCTTCGCTGAGAAGCAGCCCTTCAAGGGGGTGGAAAACTATTTCACAGATGCTCTCCTATATCAAGAGGCTAGAAGAACGCCGGGAGAACCATTGCCAGACGATGATGAAAGTGGCAATGAGGCGGATTCAGAATCCGAAACAGGCGTGCCGGCCATTTTGATTGGCGAACCAATTACAGCATGTTTCCTCAATGACCCCCAATGTAATATCCCTTCTGATGAAGAGGGTGAATGGGTAATTAATGAGAGTATCTCTTTTGGTTATCCTGCGAGTATTGGGTCATTTAAATCCATCATAGAGGGCTCTCTGCACATGCCCGTATATGAGCCGAGTGTGGCTAGCACATCTGTGGAAGCCGTAGAAGGGGCCACGCTGGTAGTCCCTCCGTCCAAGCAAGGTCAGTTGCCGATAATCTTCGGCAGAACCCAGCCAGGGAGATTCTCAACTACAGACTCAAGCTCGGACTCAGAAGCCCCACAGTTCTTCCATTATGCGCAACCAGCACGCCATATTATGGAGAAGATGGGATATGACTTGAAGCAGGCAGGCGGCCTGAACTTCGGAAAGGGAAGACGCGGTCTGATGCGTAATGCTGTCCCGAAAGGGAAACCTGCAAATTACTATGATAGTACACGCAGGGGGTTGGGTTATGTTACACCCACATCATCAGTAACGGCTCAAGTCAAAGACGACGAGCCAATTCCATCACAGTCAGACTCATCTGCCGAATGGGATTCTGACATCAGCATAGGAGGAATGTTCAACGGCCTCACTGTGAATATGACCTCGGGCAGTCAATTGGAACCTGCGGAAGCTGCTGATGAGGAACCTTGGGCCCAACAATTAAGCCTCCAATGGGAAAAGCGGTTCGAGCTGCGCGAGCCACCTACCGAAGACAAGGTGATCCAAGTCAACTTGGGCAGTCAAGATCACCCCAAGCCTATTTTCATAAGTGAAAGCTTATCACTTATCGAAAAGGAAGAATTGATAATGCTCGTAAAAGAGTATATAGATGTCTTCGCCTGGAGCTATGAAGACATGCCTGGACTCGATCCACAGGTCGCTATGCACCGTCTAAACATCAAGCCCGACGTTAAGCCAGTCAAGCAACAACAACGTCGGTTCCGCCCAAACATCATGGAGGCTATTGAAGCCGAAGTTCATAAGCTCATTGCTTGTGGCTTCATCCGGGAGGAACAACATCCAGATTGGGTGGCTAACATAGTCCCCGTCCTCAAGAAGAATGGGAAAATACGGATCTGCATCGACTACCGTGACCTCAATACGGCCTGTCCCAAAGATGAATTCCCACTGCCCATCACTGATGTCATGATTGACAACACATGCGGGTTCGAGAGGATGTCTTTTATGGACGGCTTCTCAGGGTACAACCAGATCAAGATGTATCCCGACGACGAGAAGCATACTTCTTTCCGAACACCTTGGGGGTATACTGTTACACTGTAATGCCCTTCGGATTGAAGAACGCCGGAGCAACCTACCAGCGGACAATGAGCATGATCTTCCGCGATCATCTCCGGAAGACGGTGGAGTGCTATGTTGACGACATTGCTGTCAAAAGTCGCCGCAAAGATGAACATCTTCGCGATCTGAGGACGATGTTCAATATAATGCGGGCTCATCAGTTGAAAATGAACCCGACAAAATCCTTTTTAGGAGTATCCAGCGGCAAATTCCTTGGGTTCATAATCACATCAAAAGGAATCCATCTAGACCCAGACAAAGTCAAAGCCATCCAGGACATGCATCCACCAAGGAACCTCAAAGAGCTCAGAGGCTTACAAGGCAGGTTAGCCTATATCAGAAGATTCATAGCAAATCTATCGGGCCGTTGCCAACCATTACCCGACTAATGAAGAAGGGTACTGCCTTCATATGGGATCAAGCTTGTCAAGAAGCTTATGAAGACATTAAGAGGTATCTCACAAAACCTCCAGTCTTGGTGGCCCCTACATCAGGGAAACCATTCTTGCTTTATGTGAAAGCCCTGGATTATTCCCTCGGCGCCCTCCTCGCTCAGAAGGACGACAATGGCCATGAGCAGGCCATTTACTATCTGAGTAGAACTCTCATAGGAGCGGAATCTCGCTACAATCCTATTGAAAAAGAGTGTTTAGCTCTCGTCTTCGCTGTCCAGAAGACACGACATTATTTGGTTGGCCAAACCATACATGTCATCTCCAGGGTAAACCCTTTACGTCTTCTCATGACGAAGCCAGGGTCGTTGAACTCAAGGTTGGCTAAATGGGCACTGCTATTGTCCCAATATGACATAACCTTTACCCCTCAAAAGGCGGTTAAAGGTCAAGCCCTTGCAGAGTTCTTGGCTGCGCATCCAGTCCCGGAACATTCAAAGCTTCACGAAGACATCCCTGATGAGGTCTTCGAATCTAATGCAACCTCAGTAGAGGAAGTATGGCAGATGTTCTTTGACGGAGCATCGCGGATGGGCCCCAAAAGAAAGATTATTGCCGGAGTGGGGGTTGTGTTCATCTCCCCACAGGATCATATCCTTCCCAGGGCGTTCTCCTTGACAGAGTCATGCTCTAATAATGTAGCGGAATACAATGCTCTGCTCATTGGCCTCCAGCTCGCCCACGGAATGGGGGTACGCTATCTTGAAGCTTATGGCGATTCAAAGCTGATCATTAGCCAGGTAAAAGGCGAATATGAAGTCCGCCATGAGGACTTGGTGCCTTACTATCATATAGCCATCGAATTGGCTAGCTTATTTGAAGGCTTCTACATCGGGCATGTGTCTCGATCTCAGAATACCAAGGCGGATGCTCTCGCTGCACTAGCGACGACGCTAGCCTTACCGGCCGACACAGAGTATCACCTCACAGTCGCAACCCGGCATCTCGTATGCTCCAAGTATATGCTAAAGATCCAAGAAGTCCATAATACCTCCGTGGATCTTGAGCCGAGGGATTGGCGCTTCCCTCTCATTGACTATGCTCTGCACGACCTGCTCCCGGATGATCCCAAAGAAGCGGCATCCATCAGACGAAGGTCGCCCCGCTTCTACTATGATCCCACTTTGAAGACACTTTACCGTCGTTCATATGATGGTATCCTTCTCCGTTGCCTTTCTCATTCAGAGGCACAAGAAGTGCTTAAAGAAGCACATGATGGCATTTGCGGAGCTCACCAGCCGGGTCCAAAGCTTAAAGACAGGCTGCACAGACTTGGGTACTACTGGCCGACCATGATGGCCGATGCCACCCAGTATGCACGAAGGTGTAAGGCGTGCCAGGTCCATGCAGACTTCATACACCAACCTTCGGGATTGCTCCACCCTACTGCTGCTTCATGGCCATTTGAAGCGTGGGGAATTGATGTCGTAGGGCCAATCAGCCCCTCTTCGGCAAGAGGTCACCGGTTTATCCTGGCAATAACCGACTACTTCTCAAAATGGGCAGAGGCCGCACCGTTGGCCGAAGTTAAAACCTCCAATCTGGTTAGCTTCATTAAACACCATGTCATCCATCGATTTGGTGTCCCCAGGCGGATCATCCACGACAATGGTCCTCAATTCATAAGCCAAGGATTCTATCGGTTCTGCGATAAATACCGAATTCAGAATATGGCTTCAACAGCTTACAATCCTGCCGCCAATGGTTTAGCAGAAGCATTTAACAAGACAATCATCAAGCTGCTCAAGAAGTTTGTCTCCTCAAACAAGCGAGATTGGGACGAAAAGCTCGGTGAATGCCTTTGGGCCTACCGGACTACGGTCGGACACCGACAGGCAATACGCCTTTCTCCCTGGTATATGGGTGCGAAGCGGTCATCCCATTAGAAATCCAGGTGCCATCATTGCGAGTAGCTCTGACTACTAAAATGACATCAGAAGACAATGATCGCCTGCGTCTTCAAGAGCTCGAAGCCCTGGACGAGAAGCGGCTGCAAGCTCAGCAACACATCGAGCTATATCAGGCTCGGATGTCAAAAGCCTTCAATAAGAAGGTTAAGCAAAGAACCTTCCAGAAAGGAGATCTGGTCTTAGCCGTCAGACGACCGATGATTATGACGCACAAGACCAAAGGCAAATTTCAGCCTAAATGGGAAGGACCGTTTGTGATAGAGACAGTCTATTCAAACGGAGCATACCGCCTTACAACTGCAGATGGCGACCTCCTCATGATGCCGATCAATGGCAAGTTCTTAAAAAAGTACTATCCTTAATCAAGGATCTTGCTCTCGATCATGTTAACATTACACCTCTGATCGAGATCCGCGCGTCCGGAATGCGCACAAAGAGAGCCTCTCTCTTTCTCCAAGCATATCAAACCTGTTGATAGCTGGGGTTTGCTTAAAATCCCAAGGGACCTGCTCCCACTTGATTCCCTCTCCAAAGTCACCTACCAATTCTCATCCATAGAATGGTAGGACCACATATATTCCGCTGTTACGTTAACATTAAACCTATGACAGCAGTCCCCTCATTTCTCCTCATGAGAGCGAGACCTCCAAAGTCACCTACCAATTCTCATCCATAGAATGGTAGGACCACATATATTCCGCTGTTACGTTAACATTAAACCTATGACAGCAGTCCCCTCATTTCTCCTCATAAGAGCGAGACCTCAAAGTCACTTACCAATTCTCATCCATAGAATGGTAAGACCATGCATATTCCGCTGTTACGTTAACATCAAACCTATGACAGTGATTCCCTCGTTTCTCCCCGTGAAAACGAGACTTTTCCAAACTCCATTGCAATTTTGAGCTTAGTAGCGTCTCAATTGGTTACGTCATTGCGACCTCTGAACCAGCAGACAGCTAAGTCTCAATCCCGAGCCCTGTTGACATTTACAAAAGACAGGTCTCGATACTCGTTGACATTTACAAAAGACGAGTATCACCTATTGATTGGAGCTTGGTGGCTTCTCAACCAGTTACGTCATTGCGACCTCTGAACTGGCAGATAGCCAAGTTTCATCTACCATTGAGCTTAGTGGCGTCTCAATTGGTTACGTCATTGCGACCTCTGAACCAGCAGACAGCTAAGTCTCAATCCCGAGCCCTGTTGACATTTACAAAAGACAGGTCTCGATACTCGTTGACATTTACAAAAGACGAGTATCACCTATTGATTGAAGCTTGGTGGCTTCTCAACCAGTTACGTCATTGCGACCTCTGAACTGGCAGATAGCCAAGTTTCATCTACCATTGAGCTTAGTGGCGTCTCAATTGGTTACGTCATTGCGACCTCTGAACCAGTAGACAGCTAAGTCTCAATCCCGAGCCCTGTTGACATTTACAAAAGACAGGTCTCGATACTCGTTGACATTTACAAAAGACGAGTATCACCTATTGATTGAAGCTTGGTGGCTTCTCAACCAGTTACGTCATTGCGACCTCTGAACTGGCAGATAGCCAAGCCTCATCTATCATTGAGCTTAGTGGCGTCTCAATTGGTTACGTCATTGCGACCTCTGAACCAGCTGACAGCTAAGTCTCAATCTCGATGCTTGCTGACATTTACAAAAGGCAAGTCTCTCCCTTCCTTTTAAGCCCCGCAAAGGGCTAACCTCGAGACTGGCAACGTCCCATTCGGTTATGTTACTGCAACCTCTGAACCAACAGACAGTCATGTCTCATTATCTAAACAACAGACGACAAAAGAAAAATTTTTCTATTAAGGATGGGATACATGGAGGAGCCTATAGGCGTACATGATAAGATCGGATCCGATCTCCGAGCGAAGCTAGCCGCGTCCTCCTGTCATCTTCAGCCTGGGCCAGCGCCTGTGATCTTAGCTCCGCCTCATCGAAGTCCACCGCAGGAGCCAGACGAGCCTCGGTCTCCGCCAAAGTCACCCTCTGTGATGACTTCCGCTCCGCCAGTTCCTCACTTCGAGCCCTGAGCTGCTTAAGCCGCGCAGACTCTTCATGACGCATCTGCGTAGCCTTCGACAAGAGGAGATTTGCCTTTCGGATCATCTCTTCAGCCCTCTTAATCTTATCTTCAGCGTCAAGAAGAGCACTGTTGGAAGCATCAATTGCACTCCCAACCTCTGCTTCCTCTGCCTCCAAGGACCTCAAGTCAGAGGAGATAGCCTCAACCGCCTCTTGAGCAGCGAGCTGAGCCTCGCGCTTCTGGGCGACAAGGCGTGCGAGCCGTTCATCAGCCCAAGACGCTGCGTCGGAACGATGGAAATGGCGCCATTCCTCCACGTCCTTCTCAAGGTCATCTACCAGGAGCTCCAGAGCAGTAGCTTGATGGTACCCCTCAAAGTCCCGAATACACTCAATGCCACGGGAGAGAACCATCTTCAGCTTCGAAAATGGCACAGGAGAGCCCTTCAAAACTAGACCGATAGTCTGCTCCAAACTATTATAGAAGCTGTCGACCAGATTACCGATAAAGTCATTCTCAGCTTCATCAACCCTTGAAACAACCTCGGAGCAATCTACCAACCTAGTCGACACCACCGCGGAAGAAGAAGCGGGAACATCGACTGCAGCAGGGCAAGCCAAAGGTGACCTCGGCGGAGTCCTCAGCGACACCAGCACGCCAGCCACCGCGGAGGTAGGACTGGCAACCACCTCCTGAGCAGCAGGCTCAACCACCAGCGTTGGAGAGGTAGGACTCACAATCACCCTCAGTGCCGTATTCGGCAAAACAGTCTGCACCTCACTCGTTGATATGACTGGAAGTGAGGGTACCTCCGGGACTGCCGCCTCTTCAACCTCAGGGCCCTCCGCTGATTTGGGCTGATAAAAAGGCAGGTCGCCATACAGCGCGTCTAACACAGCAGCGTCTGCCCCGGTCGAAGCGCTCATATCGCCCTTTGACCCTTCAGGAAAACCTCCGCTTCTTTCGAAGCTGATGCACCTTGGGGACGAATGCCTGCAACAAAACCAAGGTCAAAAAGGAGACACAACAAATAGGCGAGGATCAGGAGATCTTAGTCATACCGAAGGCCGATGTCACCTCGTCAGCCGCATCGGAATCCAAGGGTCCCATCGGAAAGTTCTTACCAGACTCAACGCGGATAGCCGGCCCACTCGCCGATTCCTCCGCAGACCACCCGGCAGAGCTGGATGCCATAGGACTTCCTTTAGAAGTCCCAGCGCCCGAATGACCAATATCGGCCGCATCACCTCCAGACTCCTCCGAGCGAGCAAAGGAACCAGCTGCACTTCCATAAGTGAACAGGGGATCGTAGTGCTCCCCTTGCTCTCCAACTGCCTCAGCTCCTGCAACAAAAGCAAATGATGAGTTATGTAAAGCGCGCTGAAGGCATATTAGATGGGACCAATCTTACCAGTAGTCGGTTCAGCAACCGACGGCTCAGCCACTAATAGAGCAGCAGAAGGAGGCGCCGCAGGGAGTTCGCCCCCCACCACAATGGTAGGAGTTTGGCGACGGGGCTTCTTCGCCGACGACTTCCTACGGGATCCACTCCCACGCTTTCTTTTGAAGTGGACATCAGAGTCCTCTTCCTCCACTTCCTCCACATGTTGTGAGGGAGCTGTCCCCACTACACCAGACCCGGCTTCACAAGCACCAGCTTCGTGGGCATCAGCCCTTGTCTCTGCCTCGAAGCGAGGGCTCCCCGCATCAGAAGCCTCGCTGTCATCTACAGCGATGAACTCCTCTATGCCAGGAACACGGACTCGTTTGCCCTCCATCTTATCAGAAGCCTTCTGCCTCATCCGATGAGAAATTAACTTCACACCCGAACGGTTGGCATTAAACCCAGCAGGTGTGGAGTTCGAAGCCGCATACCATTGGCAGAAACACAGGGTCGTCCATAGGCCGGGATCCCTCAACGGCGTGCGTAGCCACGCTCCAGTGTCATCCGCGGTAAAGAACCGCCAAGCACGAGCCCCGTCAATAAGGCTCCCCAGGAAAGCCAGGTCCGGATTGGGGTTGCCCACATACAACTGGTCATACCCAAATTGGCGGGCGAACCGGCTCGGGATGTAGGGCTCCATGTAGCAGGTATCCCCACTCCTGTACAGCAAATGCGAGGGCCGGATACAGACCAGCCACTCGAAAACACCCCGACTCATGGGAGATCGACCTGACTCCACATCATGGAATTCCTCGTTGTATCCTGCACCCCGCAGGCGAGGAAAGCAACGGAACAGGCTATAAGCGTCATAACGACGCATTAACTTACGGGCCTCGGCCACATAAGTTTTCTGCCACAGACAGCCTTCAAAACGACGGAGAAGCGCCGTTTGAACGCCCTGCGGTGGGTCTTCCCCAGCTCCAATCAAACTGGGGCAGTGCAAGGCGAACCACGCCATC
Source organism: Agave tequilana (assembly GCA_038442645.1). NCBI lineage: Eukaryota > Viridiplantae > Streptophyta > Magnoliopsida > Asparagales > Asparagaceae > Agave > Agave tequilana. Next base: position 99,836 of record JAVJIF010016211.1, on the reverse strand, counting down.
AAGTAGGTGTACGGTAAACCTACCCTAGGATTGGGCCCGTCACAAGGCAAGACGGCACCCTTCCCTCGCCTTGACGCCATCGGCCTGCAGAAAGCCTCCGTCAGTACACGAAGGCCCCTCTGAATACAACATACCATGGCCGGGAGGAGACCCAGGCGGTGGCCATGGACCAAGCGGACGGCAGGCAGCAGCACATTCGGGTGGACAATGTCACCCGAAGAAGAAGGCACGACACACTTCTTTAACCAGATGGTTAAGAATCCGGCCAGCAACGCCTTGCGGGACATAGGCCAACGGGCCTGATGGTGAAAGCTCCGAAGAACATCACCCTTCTCGAAAGGACCATCATCTTCTGTCACGACGATGTCCTTTTCAACACGCACCTCCATCCTCGCCAAGATGTCTTCTTCAACAACTCCGCAATGAGCTGCCTCGGGCGCACTAGTCATAACCGGGAACAAGTAGTTCCCCCAGCTCTTCAAGCTCTTCGAGCTACCCTTACCACCAGTGTGGATGCTGGAACAAATGTGCAGGTGGCACATCAATTCCCGATATGTCTCAAGCAAAGCAGGCTCTTGCTTCTCCAAGAGAGCCAACTCCGCCTCACACGGAAAATACTCTTCATATGGAAGAGACCCGAAGGGCAAAGCAGAGATCTCTCGCATCTCATGCAGGGCCATGCCCAATTCACCAACCGGGGTGAAGAAAGTCCCCGAGGCTGGGCAGTACAACTCAAGAATGGCGTAGAAGCACGCCACCTTCATCTCAATGCCGTAGCAGGTCGCCCTGACGGCCTCATAGAGGTTCAACCTCTCTAATTCCCCCTCAAAATGATTGAGGATATAATTGGTCAACTCCGCCCACCATGACCTAGGAGGGTGGACCCAACCAGGAGCCCTGAAATCTGTGGCGGGGTAGTTCCCGTCAGCTTCGCAGAACTGAGTGCCGAGGGTCGGCGCCGCAGCTGGATTCTCTCCTACTGGAAGGTCCCGCGACACCTTCCCAGGGTATAGCCCTATTATGCTACGAGGAGGGCCCGCCCTCGAATAGCCGGTCTGGAAAGTCAACCTCCCGACACTTATAGACTCGGCATTTAGGCTCACGCCCCACGCCATCTTCCGAGCCCGAGTCACGCTCGCGAAAGAAGACAAAGCGAAATGCCGCTTAGTAGACGGGAGATAGAATCTCTCGCCATCCAACTGGAAGATCCACTGGCCTTCGCCGGCTTGCAGCTGGCGATCGGGATCAGGTGCAGCATCCCCGAACATGAAGTCAGGCTTTTTGTAAGCCTGACGGTCGATATCTTCAAACGGAGCCGTAGTCAAAATGCTCCGCATGGCCTGCGGGTCACCGCTCTGAATGAGCGTATCCCGTACAAGGGAGCTCGGCTCACTGAACAAGGAAGCCTGCCCGATGAACTGCAAGCTGATGCTCCCGCCTGCTCGACTGGTTACGCCAAATAGACTGTTCTGGAGGCCGGAGGCGTAATGTACTGCAAAAACAAAAAAAAAATGAACTATGATTAGTTCACCAATCAAATGGACGCGAAGACATAAAAATCCGCTAAGGCATAGCCTCGCCCAGTAAGTAGGAACAGCGGGATAATAGCTTTGATAAAAAGCTTCGCTTCACGGATAAGACTGCATCTTTGCAGGAAGTGGCATAGCCCTAAGGGCTGGCGTCATCAAAAGGACGTTATGGTTAACAGTCACCCTTCGCGGCCGTGACTTAAGGCACACGACCCATATTGCCCAAGCAATGGCTTCCTATGGAAGCCCAAGAGAAGAACTGTTCAGTTCTTACTTCCCTGGCGCAAGCAAAATAGGGAAGTTAAGGGAAACGAGTTCCCTGATAAGGACAGATCATATTCGATCGTCCTAATAGCCGAGTATCGACTCCAAAGGATGAAGACCACTCTCTAATCGGATTGGAGAGTCTCTTACCAGCGATCGGTCGCTCAATGAACGGAGGAGGAGGGCCCTCCGCTGCAGAAGTCGCTGCTTCCTTTCCCGCTCGTCTCTTGGGCGCCATTGAAGAATTACAGGAGTTTTTGAACTCTTGAAGAAGAAGAAAAGGAAGAAGAAGAAGAGTCAAGTACTCTGGAAAATTCAAAGAGAAATGATGATTTTCTCTCAGCCCGATCGGGCTTTTATAGGCCAATCAGCGCCTAAATCGAGGCCTCGAAAAAGGGCACATGCCGCCGTTTCGAATTAATTCGAAACAGTGCCCGAAGCGCCTGAGGCGCTTTCCCAAAAGCGACGGTTCAATCCCACTAAGGGGTTAACTCCGCACAAGAGCAAAGTGCGGACTTCGCGCAATCCTTCAAGGACTTAACCGAAAGGTTTGAATTAGCCCTCTAAAGAGGCACTGACATGACAGCCTCGCGAAGATCATTCAAAGGAAGGGCTATGTCCTTAGCCCGTGCGCAGTTTAGCCCAGCAATGGCCGAACTCTCAGTGAAGCAAGCAAAAATCAAATGATCAGACAAAGAACTTTCATTGATTTAAAAGCAAGAGTACATTTGATATTACATCAAAGTTGTGTTTCATACAACACACCAAGTTGCCTAGCAAGGCCATTTGCATAAAAGGCATACAAGCGGTTTTATCTGCTTTCAGACCAGATCAACTGGACACGAAAGGCCTTCCTCCTGCACAAGGCTGTAACCAGTTCTGCCACCGGGACACGGTCATTTTTCTCCACAAAATGGCGGATATTACCAGGCCATTTTTGTTGAAGCCTGGCAATAAAAGCTTATCGCCGCCAACACGTCAGATCACCTATAATGGGAACTAGTTTTGATACCACGGATCTGACGGGCGTGAGGCCCACTTTCCCGAAGTGGATCGCCCCAAAGGCCACCAAAGTTGAAAGTCGGCAATGGTGCCGGCAATCCCACAGGCGACGCCCATTATCTTGAAGCGGATCCTCTCCGATAAAGGCGGCGGCCAGCCTCACCTCAGATCGAATCATCTCGGATAAGAGGCTGCCAACAGCCCCTGGGACGCGCATCCGCTGCCCCGAATTGTTCCTCCTGCTTAAAAGTAAAGCTTCAACCGGGGAAGCATAAGGCAATTTCATGGTTTCTTCCATCAAGTTACCAGGTTGGTAAGTACAGCTCACTGCAATACAAATTGAAGCAAGTTAGCAGTTAAACACAGAAAGAGCTGCAAAAACATTAAGTCAGATTCTTCAGCAGCAAAAGCAATCCGACTTCAGCAGAGGACAAGCTCCACCTGCACGGCAACCATGGGCTGGTTCAGCAAACACCAAGTCCTAGCCTCACCTATAAGGCAAAGTCAGACTGATCTTGTGAGAAACAGTCTCAACATTCACCTATATGGCAAGACTGGCTCAACTATTGAAGAAGCCAAGTCCCAAGTCCTGCCTGCGCAGCGGACTTAACAAGCAACAATCTTTCACCGATCGAGCCAAAATGATAGCTTCACAGAAAGCTATGATGAGATCCTTCTCTGCAGCAGCCAAGTGCAAAATGAGAATCAAGGGAAGCGAATCCCTGAAGCGAGCTGTCAAAGCTAAATCAAGGGAGAAGAGTTCCCTAAAAGCGGTGAAGTCTTTAAATGATCAAGACTTACTGGTCCTTGGCCGGTTAGACAACCAGAGTGGGCTTTCCCACTAATTCAGAGATCTGAGTATCTCTTTCAACCAAGAGAAGGGAAGAAGAAAGGCAAGGCACTTCTTTTCAGAGGACCTCAAGTGTCCTATTTATAGGCCCCATGGCCTGAGCGCAACCACCTCAAGCATGGAAGCACGAGCGCACTTAAGGCATTGATTGCGCCTTGGTAACAGGGACGGTTCCCATTGGAACCGTACAAGGGAAGAAAACGTCTCCCTCATAAAAAGGCATTTATGGCGCCTTGAAGAAAGGGAGTATCCTCCCTTGGAAACGTGCGAATCGGAGAACATCTCTCTCGATTGGCGCGAAAGAAGGAATGATCCTCCTCGTAACCACCCCATGGCAGTTGGCCTTGAAAAGGCAACAGGAGTTCCAAAGCGAACTTATTTCTTGAAAGCCCAGATGCGGAGCTACCCCGACGCGAAGCTACTCGCGAACCAGTGCAATTCTTCGGCGAATTCATCCCAAAGCAGGATTAGAAGCGAAGCTGAACTCAACCATCATGGCGACGTTCATACTCCACATACCATCACAGCAGTTCAAAGTGTTTCGGAGTCTGAGCTATTGCAGACTCTCGAAAACTTTGAAGGGGGTCTTGTTGACACTTAAAAAAGACAAGATTCTCATTGGTCCGAACAATGTCTAAACTTGTTGACATTTACAAAAGACAAGGGACAGACAAGCTGAAGACCAGTTTTCACCCACCTCCAAGGGACAAGGAAGCAATTTGGACTCCACTGATCCAGCAAGCAGAACAGTGAACCCTGATTGTTTCTAAACAGACCTCAGCAGGTCTAAAATGCTAGCATTTAGCATTACATTAGCCCAAGGAGATAGCCTCGTGTGAGAGGCTAACATCATCCAGAGCATCGCCAGGAAGCTAACTGACAGCTTCGCCGAAAAGCCTCTTTTCGGACTTCGCCAGGAATTGCCTCTAGCTCCGCTATGAGCTTCAAAACGGGCAGCTCCGCCATCAGCCTGCTATGGTCAGCCTTTGACCAATCAAATCTCCTGATGAGATCAGATCTAAGCTAATCAAATCCAATCGGGATTCAAATATGGCAGGTGATTGCCGCAATCTCTTGACTCTCTTGAAACGAGTAAGAGGATCAGGGAAAATCCTTCAACAATATGGAAAGGATCATAACAAATCGGAAAGATCAACCGACTTGCCATTTTCTAGCTCCGCGGAAGCTATTCTAGCCTCGCAGCAAGGCTACTTACCAGATTCAAACAGATTCGGTTCAATCTGTTTCCATATCTTCAAGGGGACGATTATACCCTTGCTCTCCCTATAAATAACCCGCCATGGGTACAAGGAGGGGAGATCGGATCGCAGAGGAAGGAGCCATCAATCGCCTTCTGATCACGAGAACCGATCAATCAACTTCTTCAACCGAGGCTTCTTCATAACGCACCGTGCGTTCTCGAATTCAGAGACCTTTTAGAGAATTGCTTTCTCTATCTAGGGTGTTGATGCCCTAACATCGTCCTTCTTCTCAAGGAATCTCCGGAACCAGGCGAGAAGGAATTCCTAATTGAAGGCGATTTTGAGAAGCAGCAAGAGGGTTCTACCAACCTTCTGTTCTCTGATTCCCCGAACCAGGCGAGAAGGGAATCTCATCGCTCGCATCGTCAAAGGGACAAAGTGGTCGCGCGCTGACCAGACTCCTATCGGCACATTTTCCCAGAATCTCTGAGGAGATCTACTTGTAATCTTTTTAAGAATACTTGTAATTTAGCTCCTCAAACTTTTATTTGTAAGTTTTCCCCTTTTGCAAATTAATGGAAAACAAACGACTAAGCAGAGAGTAGAATTTAGGCTAATTTACAGTTTGTAACATAGCTTTTTAGTTTTCTTTTATGTAATTTTTATTCTCTTTATGTAACTGAGAGGAGACTTTCATAGAGGAATGAGAACAATCTTGTACTGAGGGTGACACCGGTGTAAGTAATCTTTTCTTTTATTGTTATTTGAATTGATTCGAAGTTTCTTTATCTTCTTTACTCTTATTTTCGTTTGCTTTCCTCCTCTTTGTTGTGAATCCAAATGACTCCGGTAGCCTAGAAGTTGCCTTGCCCTTGTAAGTGTCGTTGATGGCTTATGGTGATGGATATTCATTCCTATGATAGTGTAGCTTGTCCCTTTCATTTCATAGTGTAAAATAGGAATGGGGAAGATCATATTTGTCATACTTCGCTCGCCTTCAAGTAAAGGTAAATCGTTGATACGAGTCAAAGGTAAGCAGACGCCGAAAAGGTAAGTAAGTTTTTTAGGTTTTAGTTTTCTTTTCTTTTAATTTTAGTTTAGATCACCAACACCAACTCTTTTATTACTCTTTTTCAATTTCTTTGTATATATCCATTTCTATTTTCTCCACCTTCTCAATCTACACCTTCTTATTAATATTAACTGTAACTTATATTTTTTCTCTTTTCTTTTAAAGAACCAAAAGAAGATCTTTAACCATTCTTTGTAACCTAAAAAAAGAACTTGCTAAAAAAGCTTCCATCGCTAATCCTTCCTTGTGGATTACGACCCGCAAAGCCACTTGCTATCGCGGTAGAGTTGAGTACTTGCACATACTATTCTTAAGTTCTTAAATTCTGTTTTTTTTTTGCAGGTAAAGCCTCAATCAAATTTTGGCACCGTTGCCGGGGAGGGACGGTAAGTTATTCTCTTTTTAGATTTATATTCTTGGTTAACTTTCTTCTTTGTTCTTGGTGTACAGATTTAACAAGGAATTTTTACTGTAGTGGATATATAAGTGGCCCTGGACTCTGCTCAAGGAAGCAGAACCCAGAAGCCCTCAGATTTGCTACATTCCTATGACAATCTGAGTGAACTACTAACCTATATTTTTGCTCGTTGGCTGAATTGTAAAGCTAAAATTCTGTAGCAATTTATTTCCTTGTTTATCTCACTGTACATACTTTCTAACCTCAACAGTAAAATGATGTTTGTTAAATGCTAAAAATGGTTTAGACTAGCATTTAGGCACGTGTCTAATTTGTTTACATTTTATATTACTACTGAAGAGTGCTGGAGCAAAAGGTACGTATGCATAGCATATAGTTTAGGAAACATTCTTGGGTGATATTAGCTTGTGAATGTTACTTTTCTATATCTTGCACACTTTGCATAATCAATCTTAAGGGCTTGTCTTATAAACAAGATAAGGTGGGGAAGTCATTACCCTCCCTTAGCCCACAAACAATCTCTTCACTCACTAACCCAAGCCTAAGTAAAACTGAGTAGACGTTGGCCCTATGGACATCTCGGACTCAAATAGGAGACTGACCTAAGAGCGAAGTTGATTTGAATTTGACTCTTACCAAATCGGTGTCTAAGGTTGGGGATTGAGGGCGAAACCCCGTAGGCTGGTGGTCTGACATAATTAGGCCTATTGCTTTAAGCACGGATACCTCCCACCAATCTTGCCCCTACCTTGCCGATTAACTTGTGGTCAGATTCGGCAATATACCCCCCGTGGATAGTCTAACCAGTTAGGAGTCGTCTAGGTAAAATCTACCCTAACTTAGGCTAGATTTTTTTCCTTTTCTTTTTATTAGTTTTCTTATTGGCTCGTTTTTCTTTGTTTGTTTTGACATTTCTTGTGTGATATGGTTTATAACAATATTTTTTCAATTTTAATGGTAATCCATGTTACACCCTGACCTCTTTTTCGGATATTACCAACCCAGAATATCATAACTTTAACCAACCTAGTATTCCGGATTGATCTTATCCGAATAATTACATGCCCCAGTCCCAATACTATGAACATGACTGGAATAATCATCACTACTCTTCACAGAGTCAATGGGGATACAACTTCCCCGAGTCATATTGTCAACTACCCTACCAACATCCAGCTTCATATACTCATTCTCCCGAATAACCATCAGAAGAATCAATTGAATGGGAAAAGAGGATGGAAACCTTAGATGAGCTTGAGCGATGAATTCAAATTTTAGAAGACTCAAGATCCCGTCAAAATTTTCAAGTCACAGATCCTTACTCTATTTTTCAAGGAGAACATGTCAATTTAGAAAAGAGTATGGAAACCATGATTCAATGCCAAAATGGTCCACTCGATATGATAGAAGCAAGAATTAGTAAATTGAAAACATGCGTAGGAATAAGGAAACTCGTCCTATTCAATCTTTGACTATTCCCAACACTTCTAGCCATATTAATGAAAACCAAGAATCATGGTATCTTAAAGATTTTGCCCAAGATTCAGTTTCACCACAAAGCCTTGAACTTAATCAATATCAACCCATTGACAAATTGGCATGTTTTCATTTTAATAAGATTGAACTTGATCATGAATGTGAACCCGATCTCTAACTTTGTGATTTAGTTTCCATCTTCGAATCTATGTTGACTCCGGTATTTTTACCCAATTTGGACCAATTTTCTGAGCCAACATTTATTCCCGTACCCATAAATTTAGAAATTGAATCACCAATTTTGAATAGTCACATTCCATTGATGGGAAAAGAATGTGAATATCAATTCTTGGACTTGGACTCAACACTTGGACTTGGACTCAACACTTGAACCTAAAGTTAATTTTTTCGAGTTAGTATTGGTTCCTAAACCCATCATTCTTGAGTCCAAGTCAACCATTCAACCTAGTCACATTCTTTTGTTGGACATAGGTATAGACCATGATGACTCCGTGATGATTTTCTAGGACTAGTCATGTAAAGGGAGTAAGTTCACGATAGGATCTTTCATGATCCTATTCATATTGGGGAATATAAATATGTAAATAGAAAAGAGGTCAATAAACGTGGATTCCGTGAACCACCATATTATCTTAATTGGGTAGCAACGCTTGACCCAATCAGACCACCACCGAAATCACCACCTTAAGGTAATATTTTTCTTCCCCTTCTTCTTTTTCATACATCTATATATTAATTCATATATTGAGGATAATGCATGAGATAGGTGTGGGGGAAGTTCTAACATAACTTAAGTTTTCTTTTTATTATTCAAAAAAAATTATTAACATTTTCTTTACTTTTAAAAACTTTTTGAAAATAGAAACAATATTTTGAAATATTTTTTATAAGAAATTAAGTCAATTTTAAGTAATAGGAGAATCATAATTAGGATTTCTTATACTTAGTCAAAATAAGATTATTTGTTTGATTTCTAAGGTTGGGAAGAAAATTTGTGAAAGTAATGTAGTTTTGATTTTTACCTTGAAGAAATATGCACACCTTATACACTTACACACTTAGGGTTCAAAAACAAAGATTCTTATGCCTTATATATATATATATATATATATATATATATATATATATATATATATATATATATATATATATATATATATATATATATATATATTGATTAGCTAGGTGCTTTGACCTAAGAAAATCTTGGTATTTATGTAAAAGATAATTAGATAAGTTTGAAAATATATATATATAAATCCTCTGATTAAGCTGTGTATTTGTGCCTCATGAAGCATAAGTATTCACGCCTAAAAGGGGTACATTTTATAAATAAAAACCCTTAGTTTTGTGACCTTATCTGCTCGAGTGTTTAAGTCCTTAGGGGTGTTTTCTCACCTAGTGCCCTAAGATTGTCCGGTTTGGATGTCACCGACTAAAAGCTCGTTACATGGGCAGATTAGAAAGCCTAATGGATTTGAGGAATAAATACCACCAAAAATAAATATAAATAAGGCATAGGAATTAGAGTTAAAGAACCCTTAATCAAAATTTCACGATCACGAAGGTGCATATGACTTAGGGTAAAGTAATAGACTAGATGGAAAATACAGTTTGACTCCTTGCCTTGATTGGTAACAAGTTTTTGAATAAAGACTAAGCTTTGGAATGAAAAGTTCAGTTTTCTTATAACATATAGATTACTTAATTCTTACAATAATATCTGAAATATTTTTCTCTTTCAAAATGTATTTTCAAAATACTAACACTTTGTTTCCCTTTCTTTATAGATTTTATGGGTGTAATCCATTGAAAACCCTCACAAGACAAAAGTCATCCTCTAGGAGAAACCTAGAGGTTTAACGGCTTGTTGCACATGCTCAGTGCAATCGCGTAACCTACGAAAGTGGTCAAATAATCTTTGATTTAGTTTTTTTGTTTTGCTCAAGGACGAGCAAAAGATAGGTGTGAGAGTGTGATTGCACACATTTATTGCATTATTCTTTATTACATTTTCACATTTATCATATAATAAATCTGCTAAATTTCTTGTCTTAAATGTCTATTTTACAGAAGATAATCATGGGGAGAAAGAGGATAAAATCAAATAAATATGAGTTAAATTCAGATTTAACTAGATCTATTTGGTTAAAGGAGGATGATCCCAAATCTAATTGGTTAAATTCAGTTTTTGGTGAATCAAGTGGTTAAATCTAAAAATCAACCGAGGATAACGTCAAATACAGAGTCCAAATCCAAAGGGATAAATGGATAGAGAGAAGATCAACGGATGAGATGAAGCAAATTTGACTTAGAGTCTGATTGGATACATTTTAGTATTTGAATCATACCTTTTGGTACCAAAATTCAAATCTAATGTTTCAAGATGATTCAAAAAGAAGACTTAAAGGGCTACAACTCTTAAGTTGATTACTATTTCTAATTCTGTCATTTGATAAGTTATATTCAACAATCAACACGCCAATAAGTTACAGCTCAGAACTGAATATCCACATCAAATCAAGTTTGGAGATAAGGGGAGGATTCAAATTCAGAAATATACAGATTCCTCTATCTTCATACTCCTATAACCTCTACGTTTCTCCTATAAATATCTGCAATCTCAAAGGAAAAGGGGAACGACTAAGCAGAGAGTAGAATTTAGGCTAATTTGTAGTTTGTAACTTAGCTTTTTAGTTTTCTTTTATGTAATTTGTATTCTCTTTATGTAACTGAGAGGAGAGGAGACTTTCATGGAGGAATGAGAACATGCTTGTACTAAGGGTGACACAGGTGTAAGTGATCTTTTCTTTCATTATTATTTGAATCAAATCAAAGTTTCTTTATCTTCTTTACTCTTGTTTTCGTTTGCTTCCCTCCTCTTTGTTTGTGAATCCAAATGACTCCGGTAGCCTCGAAGTTGCTTACCCTTGTAAGTGTCATTGATGGCTTATGGTGATGGATATTCATTCCTATAGTAGTGTAGCTTGTCCCTTTCATTTCATAGTGTAAAACGAGAATGGGAAAGATCATATTTGTCATACTTCGCTTGCCTTCAAGCAAAGGTAAATCGTCGATACGAGTCAAAGGTAAGCAGGCGCCGAAGAGGTAAGTAAGTTTTTTAGGTTTTAGCTTTCTTTTCTTTTAATTTAAGTTTAGATCACCAACACCAACTCTTTTATTACTCTTTTTCATTTTCTTTGTATATATCCATTTCTATTTTCTCCACCTTCTCAATCTACCACCTTCTTATTAACATTAACTCTAACTTATATTTTTTTCTTTTCTTTTAAAGAACTAAAAGAAGATCTTTAACCATTCTTTGTAACCTAAAAAAGAACTTGCTAAAAAACTTCCATCGCTAGTCCCTCTTTGTGGATCACGACCCGCATAGCTACTTGCTATCACGGTAGAATTGAGTACTTGCATATTGTAACCCCCTGATCCCTGATGTACGTATCACAATATCAGTACACGATACGACGTAGAATGTTGATTTGACCTTTCTGATAGTCAGTTTGAGCCGATTGCAGTGTCAAATATCATTTTCTAATATTTTAGATTTTTCAGGATTTTCTGGATTATTTTGAAAAATCTTCGTAGTCGGTGTCGACCGATACCGATAATCGGCTTTACGATTTTTATTTCACAAATAGAGTAGAATTTTGAGAATTGGCTTTCACCATGTGTCTTAGAATCGTATTCTCTGCGTTAGGGTATTTTGGGGATTTTTCTGAATTTATCAAAAATCCGGCCAAACCGGTGTCGCCCAATGCCGGCGAAATCTTCTAGGATTTTTAATTGGTAAACCAGACAGAATTTATAGAAACCATTTTCATATTACGTCTCAGGATAATATTCTCTATTTTCTGTAATTTTTGGGCACCATTCGGAGCTAGTCGAATTTTGGGACTAATTAAATAATATTATTTTAATAATTTACATCCTTTTCTTTTCTTTTCTTTTCTTTCCCTTCTTCCTTTCTCTGGACGCCTCCTCCACCGCCAGTCTCTCCACCGCCTTCTCTCTCTTCTTCCCCCCTTAAAAATCTCCCTCTCTCCCTCCCTCTCTAATTCACACATCCCTTCTCTCTCCTCACTCTCTTTCTCTCTCTCTCTCTTCCCCTCTCTCTCTCTTTCTTTTCCCCCTTCTCTGTTTCAAGCCAGGGACGGGACTTGACCCGCGCCCGCGGCCAGAGGTCGGTGGCCCCGCGCGCCGCCGGCCAGGGCGCCACCCCCTTCTTCTTCCTCTTCTTCTTCTCTTCTTCTTTTCTTTCCTTTTCTTTTCTCTGTTTCTTTCCCCCTCTTTCTCTTTCTTTTCCTCTCTCCCTCACCCTCTCTCTCTCACTCCCGCTCTCTCGGCCGGAGCTAGACCGCCGCCGGTAGGCCGGCCAGCGCCGCATGCCAGCTGAGCTGGCCGGCTGGCCGCGCATGAGCCCAGCAGCAGCAAGCTGCTGCTGCTGCTCTTTTTCTTTGTGGGTTTGGGTTAGAACCCAAACCCATTAACCCCTATTGGGTTCAAGTGAAACCCAATAACCCGTTAACCCTTTACCCATTAATTTAAGTTCATTGGGTTTGGGTTTAGATCTAAACCCGACCCGTTAACCCGTCAACCCGCATCCAAACCCATTAAAGGTAATTTTCATAAAACCCCCTGGTACTTTTTAGTATTTGCACTTAAGATATTTTTATTACATATTTAACCCATTTTGCTGGTTTTTAGTATTCGGGCGATATCGGGAGTATTCGGACTCCGATTTGGACGATTCTGGATCCGTTGCGATCGTGGGAAAGAGAACTACCTTCCCATGGCTAGTTTGTGAGTGTTTTTATTTTATAAATTATATTTTACCATGTTTAGTGATATGCATTGATAGCTTTCGGTGACAGATCTTGATTATGGATAAAATACGGTAACTATTAATTAGTAACTGGTAATGATTGGACAGTCATTGTAATAGGCATAACCTAGAATCTTGTTAGGTATTTCCTGATTTAATATAAATGTAGAGAGGTAATGACAACTCGGACACAGTCATCATACCTGCACAGCCACTGACACTCGGGCCACTATTTCACCATATTCTTGTACACTATTATGTCATGTATTGTATCCCAGTTAGATAACGTTCGTCACATGTATACTGAGCCACGGTACTCGATGACACTACACTGTCCCTAGATATGAATGCTGGACACCGTTATTTCATGCACTGGTATCATCATTACACGGATACTGTCAGTTCACTGGACATGGTATCTGGTATCATCATTACACGGATACTGTCAGTTCACTGGACATGGTATCTGGTATCATCATTACACGGATACTGTCAGTTCACTGGACATGGTATTAGATGATACACTGATCACTGTTATTACATGTATTATCACAGAGATATTACACGGATTATTGCTACACATATATGTTTCACTAGTACACGGATATACCAATGCACGGACCACCGCATGTCATATTATTGTTATCATCGTTACATGGATTCACGGCATATCACTGTTACACATGCATATATGGATCCCCGTGCATATTACATGTATTATTGTTCCATGTTATCCCCGTATTCCTGTTATATGATTGTTTTCCGTTACTGATATTGATATTCCCGTTACTGGACATGAGTGCTGTTGATATATTGTTTCCCGTTTCCCGTTATCGTGTTTCGTGCTATCAACAGAGCTCATGTTATGTTATCGTGTTACATGTACCATATCCTGTACTTGTTCCTGTTACACTGTATAGTGAAAGATAATAAAGATAACTTGGGATTGGGGGAGACTTGACGGTTGACTAGATCTTGTCGGGTGGATGTCTGGATCCATTGTTTGTCCCACTGCAGGGGACGGGGTAGTGCTGGCTACCTCTGTTACTCATGAGCTCCCGTTTCCCGTTATTGTTTTAGCTCATTGAGATCCCGTTACATGTTACAGCCCTAGCGGGCTGGTCCTGGTCTCAGCAGCCAGGGGTCTGATAAGGCCGTTGTCCCGGGTATGCACGGGATACACCCACCCGATAAGAGCTCCTCGACCAGGGGTTCCAATTAACATACTAAAACAGTATACACAATAGTGATGTCGGGAACACTTGTTATTTGGTCACTCTCTCGTTTGGATAATGGTACCCGTAGGCCATGTCCGGATGGGTTCGACTGGAGTGCGGGCTCCAGTATGAATTGCCAGTGGTATGGGACACTGGAAGAGATTGATTAAAATACCAGGTGGTACTGATTGCTACTATTGTATAAATGACATGACTTGCCTGATACATGTATGCTATCTTGTTACTGTTCCTGATGATTTATCCGCTATCATGTTACATGTCTACTTGTTACTTTACTTGTTACATGTTATATTTTCTGTGGTGGCATACTACGCATGTTCTGCATTGCATATATTCTGTTTTCTGTATAGCAGTCATCATTGCTGTATATGCACAACACTGTATTGTGGTTATGGTGCATATGTCCATCTGCATGTTCACTTCTATCACGTCTCCACTAGCATGTTCATTTTTATTACGTCACCACTAAACAACATTATTTATGATATAACCTGGATACGATTAGAGACATAACCTGATGATAACCGGTTAGGTAGTGATGGTATTAAAAGATGACCTGTTTATAGATTTCTACTGCGTACATGTTTATATACTCCTGCTGCTTAGTATATGCTTATTATATGGTATCACTATTACAACATCATGTATTATATATTATTATCATGATTGTATTACTATTGTATCTATTACTGCCTCCTTCATTTTACCACTCACTAGGTCGCTTTCTGACGACCCTGGGTTTGCGTGCCCAGGTTGGAGATCCGAGTCACCGTATTCTCAGATAGGGCCTTGGAGTCACTAGGAGATTCCTCATCGAGACTATTTATAGGTATCTTGGTGTTTTATTTCTGTTATCTTATTTGCCCCTATTTTTATATCTGTTATGATCTCTAACCCCTTTCTGCAGGTATTCTTGTACTTATTTCCTGCTGGAACCCTTGTGTATATGGAAGCTTTGTCCCGTACTGAGGCTTAACGTACGCGTGAGGGTGTTTTCACCTCGCGTATGTACATCGCCATAACGTCCCCGTACCTACGGATCGGGGCGTTGCACATATAGTATTCTTAAGTTTTTAAATTCTATTTTTTTTGGTGCAGGTAAAGCCTCAATCAAGTTCGCGTGGAGACTCCTAAATCAATCAGAGGCTACCCCCTTGAGGGTGCCAATGAACAGTCAGGCCATGATAGCATCATTATCTATTATATTATCGGTCTGAGACAAGAATTAATAGATATGCTGATTTGGCGAGGTCTAGTCATCGTATGAGTGCAGCGTTGTGGCTGAAACTTTAGTGGATAGGGAACATAATCCCATTCTAGTAGGTAAGGACGAGCAGTCCCTACTTTCTTTAGTTCATTTCGTTGGGCAAGGGATGCTAGCTGGTCTTGGATGCCTTTGATGACATCGACTGAAGATGACGTAGGTGGGGGTGGTTGCTCAGTATCGTGAACCTCCTCCTCATTGGTATGACGACTGTGGTTGTCGTCACCGTCATTACATCGAGAGAGGATTTTCCTAACATGCACTGAATAATGTCGAGGGTGTGCTGTTGAGCCCTCGTGGCCTCATCCTAAGCTTTCACGCATTGTGATTAGTCTCTAAAATTGCATATTTCATACCACATCTTCACATTTATTTAATATTAAATTTTGCTAATAATACCTCTCTTGTATGTTTCTTGGTCCATGGCATGAAATGAAGAAGAAGACCCAAAATTATAATTTACTTGGTGATTAAAAGTCTATAAAGATAGCCATTGACTTTGGAGAGTGGTTTCTCAAAACCGGGAGCTTAAATCCAGAAACCGAGACATGCAGCCGACAGGGGGACAAGCGGGCAGCGCGCCGCCCAAGTGCAGCGACGAAAATGCGGCAAGAGCTGCGTTTCCGCGGCAAAGTCGTGGACCCGCGCGCCAAGATTTGACTCGCAGCTCCTTACCTGTACCCTGGTGCCCATTTTTGCCTATAAATACCTTGCGATTTCCAGAGCATGAGGAGAGGAGTTTTGAGGTATTTTTAGGTCAGTTTTTAGTGTTTTCTCCTTGTTGTAGTTTATGTTAGTTTAGTTTAGTTATTCTTCTTCTTCTTCCTCCTTTGTATTTTTCATTTCTTGTAGATCTTGTAATAGGAAAGAGAGTAGTATATGAGTGGAAAGTAAGAGTGCTTGTAATAGAAGGTGACAATTTATGAATGGGGCTCTTTTCATCTCTCTTTGTTTTCTTCTCTCTAACTCCTTTTATATGTTTAGCTAATTTTCTCTCATGGTTACTAACTACTAACCACTAACTTGCTAACTTCTTATTTGATATTCCACATGAATCTAATAACCTCTACTTGGTCTTGCTCTTGCAAGAGCCATTGATGGCTCATGATGATGGATTATAACACTCTAACATCTTAACTCTCTAACAAACTAACATTACTTTATTCCATACTTACTCTTGTTTAGTTTTGATAGTTTAAGTGTAGCTTGCACTTGTATATTGAGTTTGAATTTGATGAGTTAACATATGGGTTATACTTTGAAACGTTTTTGAACCAAGGACTAGTGATAGCAAAGAATACATGTGAGGCAACTATCACTAATAGGTTAGCATGTTAGTGGAGCCATTAGTAGTTAGTAGCCATGGGTTTTCTTTCTCTTTTTACTTTATTTTAGAAATATGTCAAAAACCACAAATGCTATCTTTTTTATGTTTCCCACTTCTTTGTGTTTTACCGTACTCTTCTCTTTTCATTCTTTATTTTCTTTTCTTTTTCATTCTTTAAAACGTTGAAGAAAATTTAACACATACGTGAACATTTCGGTAAAGCTTCTATCGCTTTCCAACCTTGTGGATTCGACTCGTTTAGCTTCTATGCTATAACGGAAGTATCGAGGAAGTCAAAGCACGCACTTTTAACTATTGATTTCAAAACATACACTTTTTGTGCACGGCTTTCCCCCGTTCAAATTTTGGCGCCGTTGCCGGGGATGGGAACGGTTTGATTTCACGTTTTTGTTAACTTCTCTTCTTTGTTTTTTGGTGTGCAAGTCAAATTTTTAGCATTGCAGAAGTCCACACTTGCTTTTGTGTGGTTGGGTAAATTCTTGTATATTATTATATTCTGATGCTAGTTTTTGTTTATATTACCTGTGCACTGTAATAATTTTAAGAACTTAAATACGGTAATTAGATGTTTTAAAATGGTTTAGACATTTGTATCTTCGCACATGTCGATTTCAATTCCAATATACTGTATTTTATTCTTGTGTTATTGTGATCTTGAAGGAGGTGTACATATTGCATTGCATATAGTTAGGACAAACACGTGGGCGATTTACTCTTTTTGTGTGTTCATTCTTATCTATATTGCACACTTGCACGAATTGAACTTAAGGAAAAAACCCAATACAACATAAGGTAAGGAAGCCATTACCCTCCCTTAGCCCAAAAATCACCTCCCCACTCACACTACTCAAGCCTTAATAAAACTTGCTTGACGTTGGCCTCTAGGGACATCTCGAACTCATTTAGGAGATTGACCAAAGGGAGAAGTTGTTAGAGTTTGACTCTTGTCAAATCGGTGTCCAAGGTTGAGGATTGAGAGGCAAAACCTCGAAGAACAGTGATTTGGCATAATTAGGTCCAATGCTCTGGCACGAATACCTCCCACTGATCTTGCCCCTACCCACCTGATTAAATCGTGGTCAGATTCCAACAATGTACCCCCCGTAGACAGTCTAACTAATTAGGAGTCGTCTAGGTCTAAGTCAACCCTAGCATAGGCTTATTTTTTTCTTTTTCTTTATTTATTTGTTTGTTTTTTTGTAAATTCTGAAAGAGATTTTAACGACAACAATTTTTTAATCCTAATATGAATCCATATTTCACCCCTTATTTGACTTGGATAACTCTGACCCGGCTATGTACAACATGAACCAATCATATATACCGAGTTGGGATTATCCGACTCAATATGACCTATATCCTCAATCCTATGACTATAATTTTCAAAATAACTTCCATTCTTCACAGAGCTTATTGGGATTTACCTCTCCCGAGTCAAATTTTCAACCACATTGTCCACAATTTTCATAAAATTCATTCCCCGATTCTGCTTCATATCCTTCTTTTTTTGAACCACCAATTAAAGAAAAATCATCATCGCAAAGGACTTTGGAAGAAGCGATAGAGGCCCAAAAAAAATTTGAAAACATGATGGCCTCATCATGTCCAAAAAATTTCCAAAATTCATATAGCTCTTTTCCAGAACCACTCAAAAAAATCATTGTGGGAAAAAACTATGGAATTCATGCAAGAGACCAAGCGAATAATGCAAAATATGATTGAGTTCCCATGTCCATCAGATGTTCATATAACTCAAGAATCATGTCATTTTGGAAATCTAGTTTCAATTTCATCATACCAACCTGAACTTGACCAACATCAAATTCTTGATAGTTTGACAAGTTATCCAATTCCTAAAATTGAACTTGAAGATGAATGTGAACCTGAGCTTCAATTTAGCGATTCGAGTCCAATCCTTGAATTAATATCGATTCCTGTAGTGTTACCTAAACTAAGTAACATTTTTGAGCCAGTTTTAATTTCCATAATTCCTGAACTTGAATCGATCATTTCACTCATTCACATTCCTTCTGTGGACAAAAATCAAGATTCAGTTTCATTACATCCATTTGAACTTGCCCAAAATTTTGAGAACCACCTTGACATTTTGGTAAGTTATCCTTTTCCCAAAATTAAACTTGAGCTTGAAAATGATCCTGAACCTCAAGTTGGTAACTCCATTTCACTTTTTGATTCAATAATGACTCCAGTATCTTTACCAGATTTTTTTCTATTCTGGAGTCAACTTTGAATCATGTGCCAGTACACCGTGAAATTGAATCACCAATATCTTATGATCATACTTCATTAATGAGGAAAGTGTGTGAACATCAATTCTTTGGTTTGGACCCCATGTTTGAACCAATTTTGACTCCCCTTTTGAATCTCAACTTGATCTGAGTCAAATTCCCGAGTCGGTATCGATTTTTATTCCTGTTCCATTTGAATCCATATCAATCATCTCCCAAAATTACACTTTATTGTTGGACAAAGATGTTGAAGAAAATGACTCAGTAATTATTTTTGAAAATTAGAAATTAAATGGGGATAATTTTTTAAATAAGACCATTCACTCAATCATTCTTTTACTAGGTCGTATTATAGAGGTTACTTGTGGGTTTCTACAAGATTCACGATTTTTTGATTGGGTAGCAACGCTTGGCCCAATCAGACCACCACCGGAGCCACCACCATGAGGTAATTTTCCTTCCCTTCCCATTTGTTTCATGTATATACACATTCACGATGCATTGAGGACAATGCATGAGATAAATGTGGGGGAGGATTTACTAACATAGTTAGTTTTAAATTTTCTTTCTTTTACACTTCTTTTTAGGAAATTTTTAAAATTTTCTTTTGTAAAAAAATCTTTTCTTTTCTTTTTATAAAACTTTTTGAAATAAGAGAAATAGTTTTGATCTATTTTTACGAAAATTAAGATTATCTTAGGAATTAGGAAGACCTAAAATTATAAATTTTTAAATTGAGTCAAAATAATAGATTTTATTTAGATATTAGGATAAGAAAGTAAGATTTGAAAGATAATTTGATCTTAAATTTTTTTGCCTTAGATATATGCACGTCACACTTACACAATTTTTTAGGATTAAAACAAAGACTGAAAATGCTATAAAAAATATTTAAAAAAAACCACTTATTGAAGGGGTAATTATGCCTCAGGAATCATGATTATTCAGACTTAAAACGGTGAATAAAAACAAATAATCCTATTTAGTTTTGTGGCCTTGTTTACTTGAGTCCTTAAGTCTGAGGAATGTTTTCTCATCTGGTGTCCTAAAACTATCTGGTTTGAGAGTCACCGGCTAAAGGCTCATCACCCGAGTAAGCTAGAAAGCTTAAAAAAACTAAGGGAAGAAAAAAAATAAATATATACAAATCAATGGCATGAAAGCTTGACCGATATCCCAAAATCTTCACAGTTTACAAAGTGCATATGTTTCTAAGAGTTTTATGAAACATCAAAGAATCGATTCAATTTTAAATTCTTACATTTAATTTATAACAAGATTTTTCATTTCAACTTAGTTTGAGGAAAAATAATTTCTGGTTAACGTATGACCTTGGATCACTTAAATTTTCGCAAAAATATTTTAACACTTTTCCCTATCTCAAAATGCGCTTTCAAAATACTAACATTTGATTTCTTTCTTTATGAATTTTGTGGGTGTAATCCGCTGAAAACCTTCAGGAGATAAAACTCCTCTTCTAGGGAAAACCTAGAGGTTAACGGCTTGTTGCACATACTCAGTGCAATCGCGTCACCTGCAAAAGTGGTATAATAATTTCTTTAGTTTTTTATCTTGCTCGGGACGAGAAAAAGATAAGTGTAGGGGTATGATTAGTCTCTAAAATTACATATTTCATACCACATTTTCACATTTATTTAATATTAAATTCTGCTAATAATACCTCTCTTGTATGTTTCTAGGTCCATGACATGAAATGAAGAAGAAAAATCACCATTTAATTGGTGATTAAAAGCCTATAAAGATAGCCATTGACTTTGGAGGGTAGTTTCATCAAAACTGGGGGGCCCAAATCCAGAAACTGAGAGATGCAGCCGACAGGGGGACAAGCGGGCTGCGCTCAGCAGGCGGCGCTGCATGCATCGTCCTAGTACAGTCGCGAAAACGTGGCTCTGGCCGCTTTTCGCGGCAAAGTCGTGGAGCCGCACGCCAAGATTTGACACGCGACTCCGTACCTGTACCCTGGTGCCCAATTTTGCCTATAAATACCCTGGGATTTTCAGAGCATGAGGGGAGGAGTTTTGAGGTATTTTTATGTTAGTTTTTAGGGTTTTCTCCTTGTTGCATTTTAGGATAGTATAGTTTAGTTGTTCTTCTTATTCCTCCTTTGTATTTTCTATTTCTTGTAGATCTTGTAATAGGAAAGAGAGTAGTATATGAGTGAAAAGTAAGAGTGCTTGTAATATAAGGTGACAATCTTTGAAAGGTGCTGTTTTCATCTCTCTTGGTTTTCTTTTCTCTAACTCCTTTTACATGTTTAGTTAATTTCTCTCATGGCAACTAACTACTAACTACTAACTTGCTAACTTCTTATTTGATAATCCACATGAATCTAATAACTTCTACTTGGCCTTACTCTTGCAAGAGCCATTGATGGCTCATGATGATGGATTCTAACACTCTAACATCCTAACTGTCTAACAAGTTAACATAACTTTATTCCATACTTACTCTTGTTTAGTTTTGATGGTTTAAGTGTAGCTTGCACTTCTTTGTTGAGTTTGAATTTGATGAGTTAATATATGGGTTATACTTTAAATGCTCTTGAACCTAGGACTAGTGAAGGCCGAGGATACATGTGAGGCAATTATCACTAAGAGGTTAGCATATTAGTAGAGCCATTAGTAGTTAATTGCCATGATTTTTCTTTCTCTTTTTTACTTTATTTTAGAAATATATCAAAAACCACAAATACCATCTTTTCTATGTTTTCCACTTCTTTGTGTTTCACCGTACTCTTTTCTTTTCTTTTTCATTCTTTAAAACGTTGAAAAAACTTTAACACACACGTGAACATTTCGGTAAAGCTTCTATCGCTTCCCGTCCCTGTGAATTCGACCGTTTAGCTTCTATGCTATAACAGAAGTATCGAGGAAGTCAAAGCACGTACTTTTAACTATTGATTTCAAAACATACACTTTTCGTGCACAGTTTTCCCCCGATCACATTGCCAGAGATCGCCATTATCTCCATCGACCATATTGACCGACACAAAACCTGTTTGAACAGAACTGCTGGTACCAAAAGAAGCATAGCCGCTGCATTCTGGCTCATCCTTTGACCTTTGGAACATATGTCTGTTTTCCATTGAAAATGAGGGAAAACTTACAAAGAGTCGAGGAGAAGATTACAAGTAATTAAAAGAAAAAATTACAAGTTGAACTCTCTTCTGAAATTTCTGAAGAAATGTGCCAGTGGAAGTCTAATCAGCGCGCAACCACTTTGCCCCGTTGACGATGTGATCGATCGATCTTCGAATGCTATTGCCTGAGAATTCCTTCTCGCATGGTCTCGGAGATTCCTTGAAAAGGTAGGAAAATCTTAGGGTATTAACACCCTGATCTTAGAGAAATAATTCTCTGAAGCTTCTGGAAAATAAGGAAAAGTTAACCTTTCTAGCTCTCTCGATGCCTTCTACTTGACGCCTCCAATTCTGGCCCAATGCGAGCTCCGTGCCAAATGCTTGCCTCCTCCCGAGCTTATTTCTAGATGAGCTACTTATAGCTCTTGATGGGTGTAACTGCCCCTAGAATTTAGTCATAACTGATAACAGTCAGTTAGCCTCGCACCAGAGGCTATTCTGAGCTTCGTGCGAGGGTATAACGCTCGTGCGAAGCTAAAATGAGCCGCATGCGAGGCTAGACAGGCTCGCGCGAGCCTAAGATTAGCCTATCGACCCGGCCTTTTTCACTGAGCGTGGGGTGAGGTGGGCAGGCATAACCGCCCACTTAAAGTGACATTAACCCCATTAACGTAGTGGGTTAACCCACTAAAGACTAGGTCAAACATTAAACCTGGCCAACCCTCTCATAAGGGTGAGGGAAGCCTCGTACGAGGTTGGGCTTAGCCTCGCGTAAGGCTAGTATAGCTCCACATGCGGGGCTGAAAGCTCTTAACAGAGATGTGCAAAGCTTCAGGCGAAGTTAAAAGTTAGTTTTCTACGTGGCTATGTAGAGCTTCAGGCAAAACTATCAATTAGCTCTCTGTGAAGCTATGAAGGGCTTCAAGGTAAAGTTAGAAAACTTTAGCCTCTCAAGCAAGGGTAGCACCTTGGGCTCATGCGAGGCTAAGTATTGAGGTGACTTAGTCTCAAAAGACAGTATTTGGCCTGCTGTCTGCTTCACTAGATCAGCAGGGCCTAAGTTTCTGCTTTGTCTCTCGGGATATGTTGAACTGGTTGTCAGCTTGTCCGCGACTTGTCTTTTATAGAAGTCGACAAGTTAGACATTGTTCTGACCAGTTGAAGAGCTGTCTCAGAGTTTGTCTTTTTAGAGTTTCAATAAAACTCCCTTCAAAGTTTTCGTAAATCTGTAATGAGATAATTCAGATTTTGAAATACTTTGAATTGCTCTGATTGAGAATCACGGATATGTGAGTTTGAGCCTTGCCTTGATGGTTGAACTCAGCTTCGCCTTTAGGGCTAGACTTTAGCCCTACTTCTAAGCTGGAATAGCCTCGCCTTTGGGTTGGAATAGGCTCATCCCTAGGATAGCCTCGTGTCTAGGGTAGCCTCAACTTCAGGCAAAAGGCTCGTCTCTGGGGGAACCTCGCTTTTGGAGTAGCCTTGCATGCGTTGTGAGGGAGAACGCTTCCTTTTTTGAGGACAAGCACTCAAGTGCTTTAGTCTCTGCGCTTTAAAATCTGAAGTGCCAATGGCGAGGCTGTACTGTGGGGCCTATAAATAGGACCCCTACAGTCCTTTTTGCAGAGAATACTCTTCTCTTCTTCCAGTGAACCTTCAACAGATATCTTCTTCCCTCTCTTTGATTTTCAAATGATCTTAAGGTCATCACCTTCTTTGGAGCAGCTCTATGGCGTCTCCTCATCATCTGGGCAAGGAGGCAGAGGGCCCTGAGGAGGCTTTCGCTCCGATCGTTACTCGAACTATTGCTGGTGAGCACTATTGCTGCCGCGAACTCACCATTTACTTGGTGATTTTAGGGAGTTTGTCTCCCTCGATTTTGTCTTTATCAGCTAATTTTAAGGATTGGATTCTCCTGACTTTCTTTTTTGTGGCGGATTCTGGAGAAAAGCCTTTTAGCTTCTTGACGAAGCTGATATTTGCCTGATTTAGGTAGAGTAATCCCTCAGGCGAGGCTAATCTCGCCGTAGGTGAGACTAAGCCTTGTTCTTTTTAAGGCAAGTCTAGCCTTGCCATTTAGGCGAGGCTAAGACATGACCTTTTCAAGGCTAGTCCAGCCTTGCCATATAGGCGAAGCTAAAACATGGCCTTTTCTAGGCCAGTCTAGCTTTGCCATATAGGTGAGGTTAGGACTTTGTTTTTTTAAGGCCCGTCTAGCCCTGCCATATAGGCGAGATTAGGAGTTGGCCTTTCTTCCTACTTAATATAGCCAAAGGTTCATGTACAATGCTCTTGCTGATGCCAATGAACAGCTTGAGAAGGCATAAGTGATGATCAAGAGGGCCAACCTCCTTATATTTAAAGCTGGGCCAATATGCAGAGGAAACTGCTCGGCTCGAACAGCTGAGTGCCCAGAGCAATCAGGTTCTCAAGCTGGAGGCAGATAAGAAGGCAACAATAGCAGAAATGCAGGCTCGCTTGGCTCAGTTGGCAACCATTGACCCAAAAGATCTGAGGTCGCAGGCTTTTATTAAGGCGGAAGCGAATAGTAAACAAAAACTGTCTTTTCTTGAGAATAAACTCCTATCATACGAGAGTCTAGTTTAATGTATCTTCCTTTTTGAATCAATAAAATATTTGCCTTTGACTCATTTGCTCTTCTCTATGTCTTCTTCTGTGCTTGCTCATGTAATTACTTATAGGTAATATAAATCTCCTGTAGAAAAGAACTTAGGATGTAAGTTCTTGTGAAAGAACTAAAAGGGGAGAAAATTCACCGAGTTGAATTTCTGAAGAAATTATAAATGTGACTGAAATTATTTAGAGGTTAAGAACATGATGAAGTCAGTCAAATATAAGAATCCACTGAAGATTAAAAGAAGGTAGATTTAGGAATCTATTAGGGATCGCTAAATTCGAAAGATTAAGTCTGGTGACTCATCAGTTCTGGACTTGACTGATTAGAGATCGTCAGACATGAAAATTTGTTGTTCAGAGGTAGCGAACTGGACGTAATGATAAAGAAGGATAAAATTTGGACAATCATCAGTTCAGAGGTGACGAACTGACATAACCGATTAGAAATTATCAAATGAGAAAGTTCAGAGGTGGCGAACTGGACATAACAGTAAACAAAAAGGTGAAACTTGGTTATCTGTCAGTTAAGAGGTAATACGAACATAACCGATTGAGAAACCATTAAGCTCAAGATTTTGTCATTAAGAGGTAATAAGCTAGACATGATGACAAAATGAAGGTGAACCCGATTTTAGGGACCCGTCTATTCAGAGGTGATAACTGGACATGATAGACTAAGACACACTAAACTCTGAATCCGCTACCAGAGGTAGTCGCATTAACTTAGCAACTAGTCCGCTAAGGACTGCAAAGGTGAATTGGATCTGGGCAACCGTCAGTTCAGAGGTAATATGGACATGACCAACTAAGAGACTCTAGGCTCGTAATTCGTTATTCAAAGGTAGTCGTATTAATTTGATTGCAAGAACTCCCAGCCCTGACGGGAGAAAGGAGGAAAAAGTTATGCACTCGTCTATTTAGAGGTGATAGACTGGATAAGACAGTTTAAGTACTATAAAAGGGGTGAGATCTAGGCACCCGTTAGTTCAGAGGTAATATGGACATAACTGATTGGTGAGTCACTAGACTCAGAACCCTACCGTTCAGAGGTGGTGAACTGGACATAACTGCAAAGGTGTAGTCCCTATTGGACTGGAGGATGAGACTTTGCTATCTGTCAGTTCAGAGGTAATATGGACATAACCGATTGAGAAACCGCCAGGCTCAAAATTTTTACCTTCAGAGGTGGCAAGCTAGACATGATGATAAAAGAAATAAGTCCGCTGGGGAAATAAGACTTGATCATGGACTTCATGGGGAAATTGGCATTTCTTTCGAAGATCATTTGGAAGAAATTGTTAGAGGTATATTGTTAACGTGACAACAAGAAAAGCCCACTGGGGACTGAAAAGGATAATAATAGACTCTGAGGGGATCTATTAGAAACTCGATGGGGAGTTAGAAAATGAATCTCATAAGAGGTTATAGAGAGTTTAGCATTCTCTAGGATATCAGAAGTAATCATTAACGTGACATAAAAAACCCCATGAGGATTCGAATAAGGAGATGATTATTCCTTAAAAGGTTGTTAGAGGTAATCATTAACATAACAATCAAATTTCTTGCTGGAAAATTAGGAGGTTTTATTCGAAGTGATCGTGACAACTTCTTCACTCAGGGATTTGTAAAGATAACTTGTCAGAGGTGTGATGTTAACTTGACAAGGATTCGTTCACTGTTAGAGGTATTTGAACATAACATCAATTTGGGTGGACCTATCATCCTGTTGAGGAGGATGGCAAGTGAAATTTGATCCATTGAGGATATTAGCAAGATCCGCTCGGGATATATAAAAGTTTACTGTCAGAAATTTAATGTTAACTTGGTAGACATGATCTGTAGTTCATTTTACTAAGAAAATGATTATAGTTTGACATGGTCCTACCGTTCCATGGATAGGAATTGGCAAGGAATTTTTGTGGAATTGACCGTAATATTGTCAAGGAATTCCACCGAAGAATAGGAGACAATATTCCCCAAGTGAAGGAAAAGTCAGTTATACCGTCACTAAGCTTCTCATTCCAATCTCGTTTGCTTGTGAAGATGAACTTTTTGAGCAGCTTGATGATTGTCTTATTGAATACTTCTGCTAACCTATTAGCGGTAGGGTTGTAAGCAGTTGAAGCCACATTCTAAATCCGATGCTTCGCAGAACCGATAGAACGATTAACTTGCGAATTGAGGACCATTGTCATGGATGATCCATCTAGGAACACCAAATCGGTGGATGACATGATATTTGATAAAGCTGACAACATTAGCGATTTTAACTTCAGCGACTGGGACAGCCTCCACTCACTTTGAGAAGTAATCAGTTGTCGCAAGGATGAAGTGATGACCCTAACTGATGAAGGACTGAATGGTCCTATTACATCAATTCCCCAGGCTTCAAGTAGCCATGTTGCGACTGTGGGATGGTGTAGTTCCGGGGGTTGGTGTATAAAATCTGCATGGATTTGACAAGCCTTACAACTTTTTACGCATTTGACTGCATCGGCAACCATAGTCAGCCAGTAATAGCCAAGTCAGTGCAATCGATCTTTCAGCTTTAGACCTGGTTGATGAGCCCCACATATGCCATCATAAGCTTCCATGATCACTTCTTGTACCTCTAAATTGGATAGACAACGAAAAAGTATACCATCATATGAATGGCGGTACAACATTTTTACCACTGGATCTAGTAAAATCGAGTAGACCTTCGTTAAACAGACATCGCTTCCCTAGGGTCATCGGGTAATATGTCGTGCAAGGCATAGTTGATTTTCGAGAATAGCCAATCCCTTGGTTCGAAGTTTGTCGAGATTGCATAAACTTCGCTAACCTCTAAATCGTATTTCAGACAGAAGAGATGACGAGTAGCCACTGTGAGATGGTAATTGGCATCAGCAGGCAGAGCCAGTGTAGCTGCTAGCACAGCTAGAGCATCTGCCTTCGTATTTTGGAGGCGGGATACATGACTGATATAGAAGCTTTCAAATATATTAGCTAATTGAACGGCTGCATGGTGATAAGGTACGAGGTCTTCGTGACAGACCTCATATTCACCGTTGACCCGGTTGATGACCAACTTGGAATCACCATAAGCTTCAAGGTATTATACCCCCATTTGCTGGCGAGCTGGAGCCAATGAGCAAAGCATTATACTCAGCTACGTTGTTGGAACAAGGTTCCATCAACGAAAATGCACGAGGAAGGATATGACTCTCGGGTGAGATAAACACTATCCCCACTCCGGCAATAATCTTACTTTTTTGTTTGGTTCTTGATGCACCATCAAAGAACATCTGGCATACATCATCGCTTGAAGTTATGTTGGCTTCGATAACTTCATCCGAATTATCTTCATGTAGCTTTGAAGATTTTGAAACTAGATGAGCTGTAAGAAGTCAGCGACGGCTTGGCCCTTAATGGCTTTTTGGGGTATGAAGGTCATATCATATTGGGACAGTAATATGGCCCAATTAGCCAACCTAAAATTTTAGAAACTAGTCCTTGTCATCAGAATCCGAAGAGGATTGACTCTTGAAATGACACAAATAGTTTGTCCAACCAAGTAATGCTGCATCTCCTGGATGGCGAAGACATTCCTGTTCAACTGGGTTGTAAAGACTTTCAGCCCCAATTAAGGTTCTGTTGAGGTAGTAAATGGCTTGCTTGGCTTCTTCATCATTTTTCTGTACAAGCAGAGCGCCTAAAGAGTGGTTCATGGCTCTTACAGAGTAATACGAGATGGGATATTGGCCAATTGCGTCAATATATCAAAGCGAATGAGAGTATTCAGTCCTTTGGAAAGATTCTTCTTCAAGGACTCATCGAAGCGAATATCTTTATGCTTTTTTTTGTCCTTTAGTACTGGGCCTGGACAGGTGCTGACGTCGCTTGTTGGGGTGCTCCGTCAGATGTCTGGTCGTACTACCGCAAGTACTATTTACCAGAACGTGTGCCAACTGGCTGTGATGTGGAGGGTTATGCTACTAAAGCAAGCTTCTCTCCCTTTGAATCGCTGAGGGAGACTACAGTCACAGAGTCGTCATCTGTTGCGAGAGAGACGATGTTGCATTACTTGCCTTTGAGCCTGGACTTGCTAATCTCTCACCGCTCATCTTGAACAATATTTTGGTAGACCCACATGATCTCTCCAGATTTTGTCATAATTGGGATGAGACCTTTGCTCTCTATTGTTCATCCATAAGGTTGATGACGTCCAATCTTGCCTTAGGGATTGGGATGAACCCGTCTTAGACAGTCATCTCCGGGAATGTCCCAAAATTAAGAGTTACCATATTGGCAGTGACCTTCTTTTGTTTCGACTCGAAAGTTAGAACTCCAGCATCTATCAAGGCTTGGATCTTGTCCTTGAAGACATAATATATGCTGGTAGGGTGATGCACCATCCTATGAAAGAGGCAGTAATTTGAATCATTTATACTCCCTACTTCATTAGGTTGCTGAGCTTCAGGTAACTTGAGCTTGTTACCCTTGTGTAACAAATGGAAAATTGATGCGACATGCTCATCTTTGAAGGAGTACACCTTCGGCGAGAATTTGAATTCTTGATTACCATTGGTGTTACCCTTCTGTCTTGGCTGAGCTGTCCCTGATAGCTCAACGACAATGATTTTCTTCCCCTTTGACTGAGAAGATTGGGCTTCATCTTGCCTCTAGGTATTGACCCCCCCACTTGTTCTTAGGAACTGAGGGGTCAAACTTCTTAGTCGATTTCTCGGCTATCTCAACTTGTTCAATAAGCTTCTTCCATGTATGAGTTTTGACAGCTCCCATACGAACTTCTATTCTGTCAAAGAAGTTATGCCGACATGTCTGGAGTAACATGGGTAACGGCATGCCTGCAGGGCACATGAGAGAAAGGTTGCAGAACCTCTTAATGTATTTCCGGATAGATTCTCCTCCTTTCTGGACTATTGAGAAGAGCTTGTCCATAGTTACCTCGGTATCATCTTCATAAAATCGAGAGAGGAACCGGGTTTCTAGATCGATCCAAGAATTAATAGAGCTGATCGGTAGGCTCCTGAACCAGTCAAAAGCTACCCCCATAAGGGCGCCGATGAATAGTCTCGCCATGATGGCATCGCTATCTATTACGTTACCGGTTTGAGACCGAAAGTAATAGATATGCTGGTTGCGCAAGCCCTTACCATAGTACGTGTACAATGTAGGTGGCTTGAACTTCGGTGAGTACAAGACTGAATCCCACTCCAGCGGGTAAGGAAGAGTCATCCCTACCTTCTTCAACTCATCCCTCAAGGCCAGGGATGCAATCTAAGCTTGGATGCCCTTAATGACCTCGGCGTAGATCAAGGAGCTTTCCTTTGACTTATCAGTCTTAGGATGCTCATCGTCATTATACTCATCTTCGTTATGATTACTACCGGTGTCATTGGTATTTCGGTTAACCAACAGTTGAGCAAACATCTGTTGAATATTGTTCAAAACTTCTTGCTGAGCCCTAGAAGTCCGCTCTTGTGCCTCTATCCGCCGACGGAGATCATCATCATTGTTATCTGCCATGTTAGTCGATACAAGTCCCATCTGCACCAAACTGATAGTAGCTGAAGAAGCATATCTACCGTCATCAGACCATTGGAAAAGGTTTCTTAATTAGCGTAGGTGATACAGCTCCAGTTGATGAAGAAGGTTGTCCATAATCATAGGATATTGCTACCGTAGAGCAAGTACCCTGGAAGGCACCCTCTTGGTTCACCAGAACCTGACTCAAGCCAGGGTTGTAATCAGAGGCCGAGGAGCTAGCTGGAGGAGTGAAAGTTCCTTGTCCCATATTCAGGACCGAAAAAGATTCCTCCCTCTGCTTATCATGTTAACAGAGGCGGCTGCAAGATGGGTCACCTTTGTTGCCTTCTTCTTCTGAGGCTTGGTCTTCTCAGCAGTTTGGGCCGATATTCGGTCGAATATCGATTGATGACTTGGAGTAACAGTTGTGTGGAGTTTTGCCTAGCAGCAATGGACGGAGTGCACTGTCACAAGTTGACACCCCGCTTGTCTGCACTGGGGTGGACAAGATGTGAGCAAGTTCCTCCGAACAAAGCTTTCGCTTGGTGCTCAGATAATCTCTCAGGTTTGTATTAACTGGACCCAACCGATCCATCACAGAGACTCAAGGAGATTGAAAGTTAGCCATGTTAGGCTGAGAAGCCTTAGGCCTAGCCTTAAAGGCTTCCTCTTGGTTATAGGCGAAGCTAAAATAGCTTCACCTAGAGGAGTAGCTTTGCAAGGTGAAGTTACTTCTTTAGTTCTGCCATTAGAGGCGAACTTAACTCTGCTGTGCAGAGCTTTTTCCGCAAGCGAAGTTAGAAGAACCTCATTGTTAGCACCCAGTAGTGCTTTAGCTCTAGCCTCGCCACAGAGTTTTTTCGCACTTGGTGCTGAGAATGACGCGGGATCAGTGACGCTGTTAGCATGCATGGGTACTTTGATCTTAGCCTCGCGTGCGGCAAGTTTAACACTGCCCATTAGTATTATTAAAGCAAGCGGAGCTGTGGTAACCTCACTATAAGCACAGGGTGATTTGGCTTTAGCCTCGCGGGACAGGCGAAGCTGAGGAGCAGAGGGAGTCTGGCAATCAAAGACTGTCTTAGCCTCACATGAAACTGAATCAAAAGAGGCGACTGTGAATTTTGCAATCCACATAGTCTTGGCAAAGGCTGTTTTAGGCTCGCATGGAACCTTTATAGTCTCGCGCGCAACGTTGTACGTTGGCGCGAGGCCAATTTAGTCCCAGTTGGGACTGTGATAGGCTCGGGCGGAGCCTGTTTAGGCTCGCGTAGAGCCTGTCTAGCATCGCATGGACAGTGTTAAGTTCACAGAGAACCTTAATAGTCTCAACAGAGACTTGCTTCCCGGAAGTAGCCAAGGGTACTCTAGCTACGCTGACCTTCCCGCGCTTGCGCACATGTAGGGGATTTTTGCTACCCCTATAGAGAAGTTGTTCGAACTTCTCTTGGTCAAAGTGAATGACCAATATTCAGCAATAGACCCGAGGGTTTGATCGTCGCATTGCGACACTTGATTCTCAGCAGTGGAGAACGCACTCTCCAGCGGAGTCGCCATCTTGTTTTCTATTGAAAATGAGAGAAAACTTACAAAAAGAGTCGAGAAGAAGATTTCAAGTAATTAAAAGGAAAAATTACAAGTTGAATTCTCCTCTGAGATTTCTGGAGAAGTGTGCCGGTGAGAGTCTAATCAACGCGCAACCACTTTATCCCATTGATGATGCAATCAATCGATCTTCGAATGCTGTTACCTGAAAATTCCTTCTCGCCTAGTTCTGGAGATTCCTTGAAAGGTAGGAAAGCCTTAGGCTATTAACACCCTGATTTTAGAGAAATAATTCTCTGGAGCTTCTAGGAAACAAGAAAAAGTTAGCCTTGTTAGCTCTCTCGATGTCTTCTGCTTGACGCCTCTAATGCTTGCCCAATGCGTGCTCCGTGCCAAATGCTTGCCTTCTCCCAAGCTCATTTCCAGATGAGCTATTCATAAACTCTTGAGGGCTCTAACTGCCTTTAGAATTTAGTCATGACTGATAACAGTCTGTTAGCCTCGCACCAGAGGCTATTCTGAGCTTCGCGCGAGGCTATAACGCTCGTGCGATGCTAAAAATGAGCCACATGCGAGTCTAGAGATGATCGCGCGAGCCTAAGACTGGCATATTGACCCAGCCTCTTTCACTGAACGTGGGGCGAGATGGGCGGGCGTAACCGCCTACTTAAAGTGATATTAACCCCACTAACGTAGTGGGGTTAGCCCACTAAATACTAGGTCAAATATTTGATCAGGCCAACCCTCTCATAGGGGTGCGGGAAGCCTCGTGCAAGGCTGGGTTTAGCCTCGCGCGAGGCTTTATAACTCCGCATGCGGGGCTGAAAACTCTTAACAAAGCTATGCAAAGCTTCAGATGAAGTTAGAAATTGCCTTTTGCGTGGCTATGCAGAGCTTCAGGCGAATCTATCAATTAGTTCTCTGCGGAGCTATGAAGGGCTTCAAGGAAAAGTTAGACAAATTTAGCCTTTCAAGCGAGGGCAGCACCTTGAACTCATGCGAGGCTAAGTATTGAGCTGATTTAGCCTCAAAAAGCAGTATTTGGCATGATCTCTGCTTCACTAGATCAACAGGGCCTAAATTTCTGTTTTATCCTTCGAGATATGTTGAATTGGTTGTCAACTTATTCGCGACTTGTCTTTTATAGATGTCGACAAGTTAGACATCGTTCTGACTAGTTGAAGAGTTGTCTGGGAGTTTGTTTTTAAGATTATCAACAATGTCGCATTGTCCGGGCGATGTAGCATCAGAGTGTTGATCGGAATAGAATATGGATACCCTAGAGCGGGTGCCTCGAAAAACACCTAGCGTTCGACCAACATCTGACCTAACCGGGGGCTGTAGTCAGAATCTGGTGATGGCGGAGGGGGAGGAACAATCCCCTGCCTCTGTCTTCGAAATCGCCGTGAGTCATTCCCACGGCTTGCCATATTGACAGAGGCTACGGGAAGATCACCAGACCAAGACTTCTTCTTTAAAGGCTGAGAAGTTTGGAGCACAACTCCTTGAAAGGCTTTTGGCTTGGCCTCTTTAGCAATTTTTGGCTTTTTAGCCTTAGAAAAGGCTGTCAACTTAGCTTTGTGCAAAGTTGTTGTAACATCACATGAAGCTTTAGCTTCACAAGAAGTTAATTTAGCACTGACGCAAGTGCTAGCCTCGCAAGAAGCTTTAGAACTAGTATCGCCAATTAGTCTTTTAGCCTTGTAGAAGGATTTAGCTTCACTAGAAACAGTTTGAGCTTCGCATGAAGTTGTTTGAGTTTGGCAAAAAAACCTTAGCTTTGCTGGAAATATTAGCTTCACCTGAAGCTGAAATTTTAGCTTCACCGGAGCTATTTTAGTGCCATCAAAGGCACTAGCTTCTCATGAAGCTATTGTAGCGTCGCCAGACACTATTTTAGCCTTGTGAAAGGATTTGATTTTGGTGCCTCCAGAAGCACTAACTTTGCCAAAAGCGACTTTAGGGCCGCCAAGGGCATTGCTTCGCCAGAAGCTTTCTTAGCACTGCAAAGCAGTGCTATAGCCTTGCAGGCTTGAAACTTAGCACTACATTGTGCTTTCGCCTTGCCACAGGCATTGAGAGCACTAAGAGAATGCGAGGTTTTCTTAGCTTTGCAAGAAGCTAACTTAGCCTTGTAGGCTGTAAGAGGATTGTTGAAGACCTTAATAGCCTCGTCAGAAGATGCAATAGACGGCATGACAGTCCTACTAGCCTCGCCTGAGGCTAAAATAGGCTCGCACTGAGCATGCCTAGCTTAGACAGAGGCTATAATAGGCTAATACTGAGCCTGTTTAGCCTCGACAGAGATTGTCTTGAGAGAGTTAGCCATAGGAGCTTTGGCTATGATGATTTTTCTGTGATTATGCACAGAAAGAGGGCTTTTGCTGCCCGGAGAGAGGAGTTCTTCAAATTTCTCTTGGTCAAATTTAATGACCAGCATCTCAACGGTAAACCCGAGGGCCTGATTGTCGCGTTGTGACAGGGCCTTCTCTTCAGTGGAGAAAGCATTCCCCAGCGGAGTCGCCCATCATGTTTTCCATTGATTGTAAAGGGGGAAAACTTACAAAAAATGAAGAGAAATTACAAGTAAAAATGAAAATTACAAGTACTCTCTTTGAGATTTCTAGAGAAGTATATTGGTGGGAGTCTAATCAGCAAGCGATCACTTTGTCCCATTGACCAGACGAGCAGTCAACCTTGGATGCTATCGCCTGAGAATTTCTTCTTACCTGGTTCGAGAATTCCCTTGATACCGGGGAGATATTCTTGATTTGTAACGCCCCGATTCCACGGATACGGGGACGTCACTGCAACGTATATACGTAGGTCAGAACTACCCTCCCGTATATACGCTAAGCATCAGTACAGACAAGAATCAGAGTACGGAAGCAAATGGTGCATTATACATTCCAACACATATATACAATTACAGAATTATCACCAGATGTGATCCAATATTACAATAATATTATATCACAGATGCGCAAATGCGAGAGTACAAAAGGTATACATATATGAACAGCGGGAATACAAGGAAAGGTACAAGTATAAACAGTATAAAGGCACTCACGAGTTTGCAAAGGGAAAACTCGAGAGGTTCACAGGGGGCCTGGAAGGATGGAGCTCTGGATGATCGGCTGGGGGTCCACGCTACCGCTGCGCCACTCTGAGCAGCAAAGGGGGAAATCTGCGCGCTCCGGGCTCCATGACCTGGACATGAGGATCCAGGGGAGTCAGTGAAACTCCCCAGGCGAGTATGATATAATGCCAGGTGGCGAGCCAGGAGGGACACAAGAGTCAAGTACAGGAGATAGGAGGGTTAGAACACAAATGAAATACATATATGGACGGTATAACAAAATATCCATGAAACAGGAAAATCCAAGATAAAACTGATCATAAGCAAAAGTGATTGTATACGCTTAGGTCACGGTCCCATGAGACTAGTACATCGAAGGAATAATCCAAACAAGGAAACCCTCATCTATATACCTTTGTCTCATGCCACAGAGTATCCAAGCGTATAGAATCAGAGTTGCAAATCATATGAAAGTCAAACAGGAATACAAAACGGGAATCATGACATGCATAGCAAGTGCAACAGGAATCATAACAGGTACTTTAACAGGAATCATGACAGGTGACTATTATTATTATTACTTGTCTGACCCATATATCTAGGTATGTGACCTGGTGTACGGCCAACCCACATACATCCATATATAAGCAAGCCAAGGGTTGTTAACGGAAGTAGATGGAGAACTGATAGTGCTTCTTATAGTAGTTCCATACACCTGGAACCAGCTGTGGAGGCCCAAAGTCCCCCTAATAATAGTTGCCATAACACTTTCACCAATGTATATATATATATCCATATATATATACTTTTATTCCATCACTATAAGCAAGGTATCATTCCGGCATCCATCACTTCCTCCCATACCCATACAAGTTGTCCTTTTTATGGCTTATAAACATAATTATCAGATTTCGGGAATGAGCAATGTCATAACAGTAATACATAACAGTGATCAGTACATAACAGTAATCAGGTACTACATTCCCTCTATCGTGATAATTATAAGAATCGGTGTATCATGCTTGGTGTCAAGAGATAGCATGATAAATGGAGATGTATATCAAGTAACCAGTCAAGTCAGGAGATAGATGATAGTCTGGATAAGTCATGGTACAACATACAGGTCTTGCCAAATAGTGGCATGTCAGGTAGTCAGATGATAACACAGTTACCAAGGTGATATACATGTGTTAAAAGGAAACATGCAATTGACAAGTCTGAAGCAATGACAAGTCTGAAATAATAGCATGGCAATCATAGGAGAAACTCAGAAGTCAACGACCACGAAGGGTCGGCCACGCATAGTAAGAAAGCAGTAAAAGATATATGACATAAAGTATATGAAAACATGAAGCAAATCAATGAAATAAGAAGCAAGAAGGTAGCGAGTAAGAATACTCGCCCAAATCACCAAAACGCCGACAGATCCGAAATCCACATAATTCGGGATGCGCCATAACCTGTGATATAAATATGTAGAGTGAAGATGAGAGAGAAAGAATGGAAGATGATGTTTGTCAAGTGACAAGTCAAGTGATACCTATATGTGATGTAAGTCTAGAGGGTAAGGTTCAGTTTCAAGAAGGGAATCAATTATAACAGATAGGCAAGGTTAGTCGTCTAGGTGGAATAGGTGGTCGACTAATAAAGAAGTTGGTCGACTAGGAGAAATGGGGTAGTCGACTAATAGTGGTCCTAAGTCGTCTAACAGTCAGGTCAAGTTGACTAAAACTGGGTTCTAGAGAGTTAGGATTTTTCCACAGGAGAAGCAGATTTTGGCCCAAAACAGACTAACGGTCGACTGGGGTCAATGGCCGGTCGACCGGTACACTAACAGTGCCAGGACGGTCGCCTGTCGGTCGACTGCCGGTCGACCGAAAATACAGGTCGGTCGAGTGATCGGTCGACTGCCAGTCGACCGATACAGGGCCGTGAGCTCCAGGTTTGGCCGGTCGAGTGCCGGTCGAC
Source organism: Agave tequilana (assembly GCA_038442645.1). Classification (NCBI taxonomy): domain Eukaryota; kingdom Viridiplantae; phylum Streptophyta; class Magnoliopsida; order Asparagales; family Asparagaceae; genus Agave; species Agave tequilana. The sequence continues at coordinate 63,202 of JAVJIF010016211.1, read as the reverse complement.
TGCCGGTCGACCGGACTATCCCAGCGTGCACGTTTGTGCACATCGGTCGACTGCCGGTCTACGGCCGGTCGACCGAAGTTCTGAAATCTGCTGCTGTTGGTTAAAAAAACAGATTTTTGTGTGGTTGTGTGTGATGGTCTAAAAAGAGGATTTTTATGGCATAAGTATACAAGATATGAAGATACAAGTACTCTAAGATGAAACAAGTCTTGGTGAGTAAAAATACTCACGTAGATCGGTTATGTGAAGCTTTGATCCATGGTGAAGAGACATGATCCCAATCCAAAGTTGTAGTTGAGGTGGAGATGATGAACTTGGAGATTTGGAGTTGGTGGTTGAGGTTGAGATGAAGGAGGAAGTTGTGAAGGCTTTCTCTTTTGTGAAGAGAAGAGAAAAAGAAAGTGAAATGAAAAGGATTGGTATTTATAGATTTTGGAATTTGTGAAAGAGGTGCAATTAAATAATTGTGAGGGGCTTAATTGCAAAGAGGAGGGTGAGGTGTTCTCCTGGCCAATAGGGGCTTGCCATGGAAGAGGGTGAGGTGGAGAAGAAGATGGTGGAAGGTGGTGAGGTGGAGGGTGAGGTGGAGAAGCTTAGGGATGAAGTAAAGGAACTTGTGGTGGAGGTTAAAGGAAAAAGAAAATAGGGAAAGGAAAAGGAAATGGAAAAGGGAAGAAATTCTCTTGGAAAGGAAAATAAAAATAATGAAAGTGGCGGATTCCCGGAATTGAGTCGTAAATGCGGAAATCTTTCGGGAAAATACCGGATACGTCCCGAAATCAAGTATCTCGGAACGACCCGAAATAAATATCAAAATTCCATAATATAATACTAAGTATCATAGTGAAATCCGTTTTAAGAAATACTTTACAGTTTTAATATTAAAAATCCCGGAATCAGTTACCTACCGACTCCGAAAGAATTTCATAAAATCATAAAATCCTCAGAAAAAGAATGTAGGTAGAAAATATGATTCTAAGAGATAATGTCTAAAGGACCATCATGAAATTCCTAACTGTTTGAGAATTAAAAATCCAGGAATCGGTCAGCGGCACTGGCCGACACCGGTTTTGAAGAAATTCATTTTAATTCCAGAAAAATCTAGAAAATCATAGAAAATATATAATAATGGAAAATGATATTTAAAACTAAAATCGGTCAAATCTAATCACCGGAAAGACCAAATCGAATAATATACTATAATCGGGTTCCTGGTTCGGATTGGGACTGACTCCGAGTCCACGAATCCAAATCCAAGATAAAACAATCATATAAGGAATTCATAATACAGAATAAATACTGAAGGTAAATCGAAAAATACGATCGGAAAATCTGAATACGCAACTAAGTACGTATTCCGGGAACGGGGTATTACAATCCACCCACCTTACAAAAAATTGCGTCCTCGCAATTTCGTTAAGGGGTAAATTGCATACGAAGGGGAAAAAGGTGGAATAAAGGCTTCATAAAACCAAAACAGGGTAAAGGATGGAAGTAAGGAATCAAAGGAAGGATGATCAAGAAATAGATAACTCTGCACTTGTAGTTGGAATGTATAACCAAGATTCATGTATTCCAGTTGCAAATTTATTTACCATTAATTTGCCGTCTGGACGTACTGAGGAAGTAAGAGCCTAAGCTCTGATACCAACCTGTAACGCCCCGATTCCACGGATACGGGGACGTCACTGCAACGTATATACGTAGGTCAGAACTACCCTCCCGTATATACGCTAAGCATCAGTACAGACAAGAATCAGAGTACGGAAGCAAATGGTGCATTATACATTCCAACACATATATACAATTACAGAATTATCACCAGATGTGATCCAATATTACAATAATATTATATCACAGATGCGCAAATGCGAGAGTACAAAAGGTATACATATATGAACAGCGGGAATACAAGGAAAGGTACAAGTATAAACAGTATAAAGGCACTCACGAGTTTGCAAAGGGAAAACTCGAGAGGTTCACAGGGGGCCTGGAAGGATGGAGCTCTGGATGATCGGCTGGGGGTCCACGCTACCGCTGCGCCACTCTGAGCAGCAAAGGGGGAAATCTGCGCGCTCCGGGCTCCATGACCTGGACATGAGGATCCAGGGGAGTCAGTGAAACTCCCCAGGCGAGTATGATATAATGCCAGGTGGCGAGCCAGGAGGGACACAAGAGTCAAGTACAGGAGATAGGAGGGTTAGAACACAAATGAAATACATATATGGACGGTATAACAAAATATCCATGAAACAGGAAAATCCAAGATAAAACTGATCATAAGCAAAAGTGATTGTATACGCTTAGGTCACGGTCCCATGAGACTAGTACATCGAAGGAATAATCCAAACAAGGAAACCCTCATCTATATACCTTTGTCTCATGCCACAGAGTATCCAAGCGTATAGAATCAGAGTTGCAAATCATATGAAAGTCAAACAGGAATACAAAACGGGAATCATGACATGCATAGCAAGTGCAACAGGAATCATAACAGGTACTTTAACAGGAATCATGACAGGTGACTATTATTATTATTACTTGTCTGACCCATATATCTAGGTATGTGACCTGGTGTACGGCCAACCCACATACATCCATATATAAGCAAGCCAAGGGTTGTTAACGGAAGTAGATGGAGAACTGATAGTGCTTCTTATAGTAGTTCCATACACCTGGAACCAGCTGTGGAGGCCCAAAGTCCCCCTAATAATAGTTGCCATAACACTTTCACCAATGTATATATATATATATCCATATATATATACTTTTATTCCATCACTATAAGCAAGGTATCATTCCGGCATCCATCACTTCCTCCCATACCCATACAAGTTGTCCTTTTTATGGCTTATAAACATAATTATCAGATTTCGGGAATGAGCAATGTCATAACAGTAATACATAACAGTGATCAGTACATAACAGTAATCAGGTACTACATTTCCTCTATCGTGATAATTATAAGAATCGGTGTATCATGCTTGGTGTCAAGAGATAGCATGATAAATGGAGATGTATATCAAGTAACCAGTCAAGTCAGGAGATAGATGATAGTCTGGATAAGTCATGGTACAACATACAGGTCTTGCCAAATAGTGGCATGTCAGGTAGTCAGATGATAACACAGTTACCAAGGTGATATACATGTGTTAAAAGGAAACATGCAATTGACAAGTCTGAAGCAATGACAAGTCTGAAATAATAGCATGGCAATCATAGGAGAAACTCAGAAGTCAACGACCACGAAGGGTCGGCCACGCATAGTAAGAAAGCAGTAAAAGATATATGACATAAAGTATATGAAAACATGAAGCAAATCAATGAAATAAGAAGCAAGAAGGTAGCGAGTAAGAATACTCGCCCAAATCACCAAAACGCCGACAGATCCGAAATCCACATAATTCGGGATGCGCCATAACCTGTGATATAAATATGTAGAGTGAAGATGAGAGAGAAAGAATGGAAGATGATGTTTGTCAAGTGACAAGTCAAGTGATACCTATATGTGATGTAAGTCTAGAGGGTAAGGTTCAGTTTCAAGAAGGGAATCAATTATAACAGATAGGCAAGGTTAGTCGTCTAGGTGGAATAGGTGGTCGACTAATAAAGAAGTTGGTCGACTAGGAGAAATGGGGTAGTCGACTAATAGTGGTCCTAAGTCGTCTAACAGTCAGGTCAAGTTGACTAAAACTGGGTTCTAGAGAGTTAGGATTTTTCCACAGGAGAAGCAGATTTTGGCCCAAAACAGACTAACGGTCGACTGGGGTCAATGGCCGGTCGACCGGTACACTAACAGTGCCAGGACGGTCGCCTGTCGGTCGACTGCCGGTCGACCGAAAATACAGGTCGGTCGAGTGATCGGTCGACTGCCGGTCGACCGATACAGGGCCGTGAGCTCCAGGTTTGGCCGGTCGAGTGCCGGTCGACTGCCGGTCGACCGGACTATCCCAGCGTGCACGTTTGTGCACATCGGTCGACTGCCGGTCTACGGCCGGTCGACCGAAGTTCTGAAATCTGCTGCTGTTTGGTTAAAAAAACAGATTTTTGTGTGGTTGTGTGTGATGGTCTAAAAAGAGGATTTTTATGGCATAAGTATACAAGATATGAAGATACAAGTACTCTAAGAATGAAACAAGTCTTGGTGAGTAAAAATACTCACGTAGATCGGTTATGTGAAGCTTTGATCCATGGTGAAGAGACATGATCCCAATCCAAAGTTGTAGTTGAGGTGGAGATGATGAACTTGGAGATTTGGAGTTGGTGGTTGAGGTTGAGATGAAGGAGGAAGTTGTGAAGGCTTTCTCTTTGTGAAGAGAAGAGAAAAAGAAAGTGAAATGAAAAGGATTGGTATTTATAGATTTTGGAATTTGTGAAAGAGGTGCAATTAAATAATTGTGAGGGGCTTAATTGCAAAGAGGAGGGTGAGGTGTTCTCCTGGCCAATAGGGGCTTGCCATGGAAGAGGGTGAGGTGGAGAAGAAGATGGTGGAAGGTGGTGAGGTGGAGGGTGAGGTGGAGAAGCTTAGGGATGAAGTAAAGGAACTTGTGGTGGAGGTTAAGGAAAAAGAAAATAGGGAAAGGAAAAGGAAATGGAAAAGGGAAGAAATTCTCTTGGAAAGGAAAATAAAAATAATGAAAGTGGCGGATTCCCGGAATTGAGTCGTAAATGTGGAAATCTTTCGGGAAAATACCGGATACGTCCCGAAATCAAGTATCTCGGAACGACCCGAAATAAATATCAAAATTCCATAATATAATACTAAGTATCATAGTGAAATCCGTTTTAAAGAAATACTTTACAGTTTTAATATTTAAAATCCCGGAATCAGTTACCTACCGACTCCGAAAGAATTTTCATAAAATCATAAAATCCTCAGAAAAAGAATGTAGGTAGAAAATATGATTCTAAGAGATAATGTCTAAAGGACCATCATGAAATTCCTAACTGTTTGAGAATTAAAAATCCAGGAATCGGTCAGCGGCACTGGCCGACACCGGTTTTGAAGAAATTCATTTTAATTCCAGAAAAATCTAGAAAATCATAGAAAATATATAATAATGGAAAATGATATTTAAAACTAAAATCGGTCAAATCTAATCACCGGAAAGACCAAATCGAATAATATACTATAATCGGGTTCCTGGTTCGGACTGGGACTGACTCCGAGTCCACGAATCCAAATCCAAGATAAAACAATCATATAAGGAATTCATAATACAGAATAAATACTGAAGGTAAATCGAAAAATACGATCGGAAAATCTGAATACGCAACTAAGTACGTATTCCGGGAACGGGGTATTACATGATTAATCCAAAGAACTAGGGTGTCGTAACCCTGAGTTTAGTTCAATGAATTGTGAAGAAGCGTGTCGATGTTGGAAGCTAATGCTACAAGAAAAAGATTAGTTCTTGTTGAAGAGAGGATCTTTTTTTTTCTCTTAAAAGTGACAGCCTTTGTGCTCTCCAAATTCTCTTGGAGAATTGAATCTCTTCAAGACCTTGAGCCAAGCCTGCTAGTGGGTTATTTATGGTCCCATTAAAAGAAGCAATCAATCCCACTAAATTAGTGGGAGAGAAATCAGTTAAAGCTGTTAATTGAGACTGAAAAATAGTCAAACGAAGCTAGAACAATCAGGCGAAGATAGCTAGTCAGGCGAAGCTAGCCTATCTGGCGAAGCTAGCCAGTCAGCCGAAGCTAGAACAGTCAGGCGAAGCTAGCCAGTCAGGCGAAGCTAGATAAAGCTTTAGGCGAAGCTAGAGTTCTCGAAAGAGTTGTGCAAAGCTTCGAGTGAAGCTAAGAGATAGCTCTCAGCGGAGCTGTGTTAAGCTTTAGGTAAAGCTAGAATCAAACTCTCAGTGAAGTTGTGCTATGTTTCAGTCGAAGGTAGGAGTTAGCTCCCGGCGGAGCTATGCCAAGCTTCCGGGGAAGCTGGGCAATGATAGTTGATCGGTCACATATATTGCATATTTATTGTCAGATTACCATGTTTAATGTCTAATTAATAAGTCCTATTTTCTTTATAAAATACAGGCCCATTGCTAAAGGATAGGAAAGAGAAACGAGCCCAAAAGCCCATCTAATTCTGATTTAATTCAGAATTAATTCGAAATCAGGAAATCAGGGCAGGTCATGGCAAATCAGAAAGGTTGAAACCAGTTAAAATGAATCTTCCCAAATCAAGTGGTTAAAGCCAAAGATCAAAGGTTGTTTCATCAAGTCCTGGAGCTGAAACGAGAAAACCAGTAGGAGATAAAGTCAGAACACCAAACGAACGAGACGCACCAACCTGGTGTGGCCACCTGGCCACACTAAGGCCGTGAAAACGCGACTTTTGCCGCGTTTTCGCGGATTGTTAAGCTTTGTTGGGGGAGCGTTTTCTCCCCCTATCTTCGTATGACCTCCCTCATTTGGTTTTTGCCTATAAATACTATATTTTTCAGAGAAAAATGGATCGGAAATGAGTTTAAGATTTTCTCTTTCTTTTAAGGTTTAGGCTCTTTATTAGATAGTATAAAAGTTGTATCTCTCTTTTTACAATTTGTAGTTTAGTTCAAATACCAGTGAGAGAGAGGAATAGAGTGATTGTAATTTGAAGATTGAAGTGACATCAATAAAAGGATCAAGCTTTCTCTTCCACTCCAATTCACGGGTATGTCTTACTTTATTTTCATGTATTGTTTTTCATCTTTCATGAGTATCTAAAATCGCATTCTGGGCTCACTATCGTTCCTCTCTTCGATCTCTCTTCTTTTTGAATGATTTTTATGTAAAGACCCAATGGAACCATATGCATGCCTAAACTCAGCCTTTCTTCTTTGAAAGTGTTCTTGAAGGCACATGAGGATGGGATTAGATTTCTAAACTTGTAATTCTTTTAAAACATCTCTTGAACTTGTTTTATTTCTTGCTTGAAATACTTGATGATTTAACATTCAATTCAAGATGGTTTCTTAAAGAAAAGAGTTAAGTTTTTCAAACTATCTTATTTGCTTTACTTAAAACTTTCATAACTCAAGCTTAGGTTTTTACCTATGATCAAGTTGAGACACTAAGAATTTTAAAAGAACACATTGTTAAGTAGTGAGATAGTGAGCCCAGATCTTCTTCTTATATTAAAAACAACAAATCACTCTTCAAGTTTTTCAAAATCACCTTTTCTAAAACCTTCTCTAAGTTTTAAGTTTTTCTTTAAATCACTTCCTTCTCTCCATTCTCTTTTCAACTAAAAATCAGTATCATTCTTAGCTTTCTAAACAAAACACCGAAAGTTTTCATCGCATTCCTCCTCGTGGACACGACCCATTAGCCTAAAGCTACACGGTAATTCTTATCACTTTCATTTCATGATCAATAGCCTATTGGCGAAATTAGCTAATTAGGCTTAAGCCAAGCTAACTATTAAGCTAAGTTAGCTTTCTTAGGCTTGCCTAGGCTTGTGCTTGGCCTACTGATCACTTGGTTGGACTGGTAGGGTCTAAACGACTACTCGGTCCACCTGGGATGGGCATGAGCTATGCATAACGCAGACTGGTCGTCAGCTCGTCTGCGACTTGTTTTTTGAAAATATCGATAAGTTGGACATTATTCTGACCATTTGAAGAGCTATTTGGGAGTTTGTCTTTTTTAAGTGTCAACATACAGAACATCCCTTCACCCGCTGAGAGTCTCCATCAACGAGATTTTCAATGCCATCAAGGACCAAACATGGATTAGGCGCTAAAGCCGATCTAATATGACATTGCACTTTCTGGAGTGAAAGATTACTGTTCTTACCATGACAGTAAAGGACAGAAGATTGCACACTGTAGAAGCCTCTGGTGTACCAGGAAGAACTTGTCCGCCAAGGCTTCCTCAAAGAGTACGTTCTTACCCCAGGGTAGCCTCCAACACAGGACAGTCAAGCATTCCGTCTCCTACCCAACCGCAACAATATGATCACTTAGTGTAAGGCGATTGAGTGATCCCGTGCCTCCAATAAAAACAAAGGAGTACCTCCTCCGATAATACTCCCGTTATTTCAATTAAATTCCATGTATTATTTCTCAAATTATCGAATAAAATTAATTTTTTGCTACTAACCGTCTCAACACGCCCTGATGATGGGAGTGTCCGCAATCAGAATACCTGACTCTTATATGTCCTGGTGTGAGGATGTCTCCCATTCGGAGATGGCAACGCAAGCACCAGCCTACATGCTCCCTCTAGATTAGCCCATAGGCAGTCAAAACCCTCCGCTGTGGGAGTGTCTCCCGCTCAAAGTCCCTGCCTTACTGATGGGAGTGTCCCCTATCAGAATCTCTAACATTTGTATATCCCGATGTGGGAGTGTCCCCCCACTCGAAAACGGCAATGCAAGCATCAGCCTACAGGCCCCTCTCGATTAGCTCACAGGCAGTCGAAATCCTCTGTTGTAGGAGTGTCCCAACTCAGAGTCTTTGATCTACTGCAGGGATTCTCCCCTCTCAGAGCCTTCTAAAATTTGTAGGTACCGTTGATAACATTACCCTCACTCGAAAAAAATTGTGCAAACCCACCGACACTCCATAGCCAACTAGAAATAGAGATCAGCACTCTGAAGAGGCATAATCATATAAATTTCAAAAGGCTTATGGTAAAAACGAACCAGAAAGATCTAAAAAAACTATTTCCATTCCAAAAATATTTCCATTCTAAAAATATTTTCATTCTGAATATCATTCCATTAAATTTATTTGATTACATCTGACAAGAGTAATACAAGATATCCATTATATCTCTGTATTTACATTTTTGGAAAAAATATATATAGAAGATCCGGATCAAAATGCCCTAGTCGTGCCACCATTAACAATCCCCTAGGGTGAAGAGAAGTTTGTTCATCAGAAGCTACCTCCCAGAAACAGTCGTTCATCTTCATCCTCGCCACGAGTCCTGAACAAACAATCATATGCCCCGTCTCTATGTCCCACCAAGGCAGCAAAATGAGGTCTTCCAAGGAGCTCTCAGAAGGCACGACAACGACCACGATATCAGATAGACTCCGGCAAGACACGCAAGAAGGTGATGGTATCATATCCTCTCTAAGGTGTTCTACGGGAGAGTTCTGGACGCCAAGAAGAAGAGTGGTTTATCAGTGCATCCAGCGGCGAGCTCCCTTTCCCTCTTCCTCGTACACGCCATCGGGATTAACGGTCTCAAGGTTGAAACTTGTTCGCCCAAAATTGAGCAACCCAGAAAACAGAGCGCCTGATTCAGTTGAAGTAAGAATCCTATCTGTCACCCTTGATGAAGACACCCTGTCACGGTGACTAATATATCGTAACAGCCCCTTCACAGCAACTAATCTGACGCACTATCCAGACTCCCTAGAAAAGAGAGTCTGATCACCACTCCCTCATCCTCCTCCCTCTCTTTTTCCTCTCTCCATTTGATGAAGAGAAACGATGAGAACATGGCGGGGCATCAAGAAAAGAAAAAGTTAGGATCCGAAGCAAGGGTTTTTGAAGAAGACAGAGAAGATGATCTACCCCCACGGCTCTCTTTATTTATAGATAGATAAGAAGCCACACTGCCTTCAATTCAAACTACCAATCTTTAAAAAGTCGGCCCACTTTTTGAGATTTTCGGTCAACAGAAAAGGCAGAAGATTAATTGTCGTCATTAAATCATAAAACCCTACAATCACAATCATAATGACGCCAGAATTTGAAGAGATATAGGATGCAACTTTTGAGGAATCTGGCCAACTGATGTAATAATGGTAGCCAGTTGTACAATCTCCAATTAATTCCAGAAAATCCACAATGATCCGAAGAGATTTGGCATACATTCCTCAGTCTACAAGTACCAAAGTAAGCTCAAGACATTGAGAGTCCCTCCGATCCACTTCGCTCCTCCGACTTCCCTTCCACAGGCTCCGGCAAGTAGGGAAGGAGAGAGCATCTGTAGTGGTCAAATTTTGTCCTGCACCAGGATGATGACACGTGTAAATTACCGTAGCGTGTTTTCCAAGACATCCACAACTCTCAGAATCCTTCCCGAAGACATTTCTAAACCCGGAATCGCATTCCGCAACTTCGAAGCCTTTACCACTCCGAAGTCCTCACCTCCTCTAGGTCTTCTCCACTTCGAGACCCACCTTATTCCGAACGCTTCAGCTCTGCACCTAAAGTTCCAACAACGAATCATCCTTGATCTCCATTGTTAGTTATGCAGCTCCATCTCCACATTCATAAGGTGCAACGCCCCTATCAGTTCAGGCTATTATGGAAGTGGCATATCTCCCGGCATGCAATCCTAACCAACCAACATCGATGATCACAACCGTTACAACAAATTCAGCACGTACAGACTATGCAGTTATGTCAATCCATCAATTCCGCCTTCACGCTAATATTCATGTTAGGTATACACCATCCTTCTTCTCCAACGAAAAAGGGGTCGCTTTCCTAATCTTCACTGCGCAACCCTCACTACACTAGAAGTTTCTCTATTCCAGTCCACCATTACACACTAGCAGTTTTCCTGTGTTATTCCATTCCACTACACTGAAAGTTTCAGTTCACCATTACACGCTAGTAGTTGCCCTGTGCTAGCCCACCCTTCCACCACACCAATAGTTTTCCTGTGTTGATCCCCGTTCCTTTTCACCTACTGACTCTCACACCTAAGGTGTTAGGCTGGTATCATAGTGATGCTTCTCACCTGAAAAGTGTCCTTCCTCTCTGTGTGAGAGATTCATTCAACCCCTAGTGCTCTGACAAGTCAGACCAGAAGCATACATTTGTTTGTGGAAGAGCTTTCATCCAACTCATACTGATGCGATTTTTCTGGGTTAGAAGCCCCGCTCCACAGTGACAAAGCCTTGTAGGCCATTCTCACAAGGGTCAAGACAAATTCAACCTCCCAATAAACTGGGAAATCCTGTGAAAGAGACAACAAAGTAGTATGATGTTTTGAAGTAAATCTCCATCATAAACATCTACATAACTCAATGTAGACAAATGGTCACACTAACTTCCACCGACCCACTGCATACAGCTGGAAAACCATGACACTGTTGAAAGGAACTTGCATTAGGGCATTTGTCACATAGTAGACGCAGTGGAAAGTGATGTATAAACTTTCAACAAAGATCTCTAAACAGGTGGTGAGGGTAAAAACTAACGCATAAAAGGTTCAACCTTAAGGAAAAAAATAAAATAAAATAAGCAAACTGACAAGAAATATCCCGTAAAGTAGGCAGAGAAAATGACTCAGAGCTTGCATATGGCCTAATCTTTGTACTTCATGGCAGACATTTGAAAGCCAGGCATATCAAAAGAACTAGCAAATTTCTCAACAGCAGCCTTGAGGTCTTCGATTTCCTTGTTGTTCACCAAACCCTTGTTGAAGTCCTTTAGGAGTTTCCCGTGCTCCTTCTGGATTTTCAGGGTGATCGTAACAGCCTGGTGGAGGAACTCTGCAATCTGCTCAAAGTCCTTCTCGACCAAACCCTTGAGGTCATGGCAGGTGTTCCTGCAAATTGAGATGGAAGACTGCACCAATTAACAACTGCACCTATTTGGATTTATGAGCAGGGTTTTTGCAGAATAGAATTTAGCAAGATGCATAATGCAAGATTTTCTGATATTTCATTTCCACTTTCAGAAATAATTTCATAAAACAGGGATCCGCAAGTTATGTTGCATATGACTAGTATGAAATCTTTTCATATTCATTCCATCTCATGCATACTGTATTCAAATAAATTTGATTTTATTTTCAAATAAATTTACAAAACAATGGAAATGCCCCCTTCTGAGTCATCTGAAGTATAGTTGCCGTGCAGAAGGCAGAAGTCCCCAAAAGCTCACAGATTGTGGGCAGTAGATTCCAGAGAAACGATAGTGGAAAGGAACTTCCAAGAGTAAGAATACCAAAAGTAGCCTCTGGACTCATAGGATTCAAACTACTCCAAGTAAATTTGGTGGGAAGGTCAGATAACGCACACAGCTGGATCAAAAGTTCCAAACTGCACCTTGCATAACATAATACCTAACCATAAGAAAACCTATCTCAACCACAAGCGACCACCTTAAAATTTAAACCCAGCCAGATTTTATTTTTTGTCAAAAATAAGTTAAAACTCAACGTGATTTTGTTCAACTGGTCCAACAAGACCTTAATGCATACTGATAATGAGAAACACGGGAAGTGGAAAATATAGTATTACAGGTACCACTTTCTACGAGTGTACACCTGATGCTCTTAGAATTCAACTCCAAGTCAGGTGACACTAATTGTTCAACAAAAAATTATGATGAATAATCCACTACATCACAATGTAAAAACATAAAACCAATCTAAAGAAGTTACGGATCCTTCATTTCATTGAAGAAGAAAGTTCATACCAATACGAACGCCCCCAGGAGCTAAAGCACTGCTATCTCCAAAAACTGCATTTTTGTTGACCGTAATATTGCACAAATCACAAAGCTTCTCAACCTTGTTGCCTACAAAAAAAAAAAAACAAATATTGTTACCAACACAAACCAAATATCAGTACTGAACAATTTCTACGAACTATCAAACAAAACTCAAGTTTAAAAAGAAGAAGAGTTTCTTTTAGTTACCAGTCAAGCCAAGAGGTCGGAGATCCCAGAGGACCAGGTGGTTCTCAGTTCCATCAGTAACAATCTTGTATGCCTTGCTCTTCAGATAGTTTCCAACAGCCACGGCATTGGCCTTCACCTGCTTGGCATAGGCCTTGAAACCAGGTGACAAAGCCTGCTTCAAGGCCACAGCAAGAGCACCAATCTGGTGATTGTGGGGACCACCTTGGAGAGACGGGAACACTGCAAAGTTGATCTTGTCCTCAAAATCATAAACTGCATCCTCCGGCTGGCCCTTCTTGGGAGGCTTGGGGCCCTTCCTGTAGAGATCATACCAGCTCTCGGCCCTCGGAGACTCTTGTGGGTTGTGGTGGTGACAATATCACAGAACTCAAAAGGATCTGCAGCTTCCTATGGAAGAGGAAGAAAGTTAACAGAGAGGTTAGGCGGGTGTCTGCAATTTAAAATGATTCATCAGATCTAGCATGCCTCTTGATTCTCCTAATGTTCAGATACATTGTTTGTAAATGAAGTGAAGCAGAATGCAGACAGATCTTAACATCAGTAATGAAATCCAACAAAAGTGTTTGTTAAGTACTTCATCATAGTTTAGTATTTGATTCTTGAATAATTGAGGCAGGGGGGGAATATAAATTCAAAAAAAGAATGCTAGATCTAATAGCGGATTGATACAGGAATACTTTACTGGTCACTATTTCATTGATCCAGGTTATTTTATCCCAGATTTCTGTATAATAAATTGACTCTTAAAATTTCATTTAGAGAAATCAATGCAGGAAAGCATAGTTCAACTTTACTTACAAAAATTCATAAAGTACTGAACTATACCACTAAAAACATAATATCATGTAATGAAGTGCATAGTGTGCAATATAACTCTTGGTTTAATATTCATGGGCTCAATTTCATATACTAAAGAGCAAGGATCAAAATCTAATTGTGACATGGTGGATGGGGATCTCGAAGATGCATACAACTCATTCCCGTTTCATCAGATCCAGTAAAAGTTAGATGTGTCACCATCATCTAAAAACACAACAGAATCACAAATCTCTGTCATCAATAAAACTAAATCTCTATAACAACAAATTATGATTAAATTAAATGTAAGATATTTAATTCCAGGTAGAATAGATCTACTGAGATCCAAACCAGATCAAAGCAGAATGAATGAGTGAAGAAAGAAGAAATTGATGAGATGAACGAGGTCAGTCAGATCTGACTGAATTGAATCGAATCTCTATCTCATAGAGCAGCAGTAGTACCTGAGCAGCAACGAGGCCGCTGATGTGTGCCATGTCGCAAAGCAGCATGGCTCCGCACTTATCGGCGACGGCCCTGAACCTGGCGTAGTCCCAATCCCTGGGGTAGGCGCTGCCACCGCAGATAATGAGCTGGGCCTGAAATCCAAGGCCTTCTCCTCGAGCTTGCCGTAGTCGATGTATCCGGTCTCGGAGCTGACCTTGTAGGGCAAGCTCTCGAAGTAGATGGAGGTGGCCGAGATCTTCTTGCCGCCAGAGGTGTAGTAGCCGTGGGTGAGGTGGCCGCCGGAGGGGAGATCGAGTCCCATGATGCGGTCATGGGGTTGAGGATGGCGGTGTAGGCAGCGAAGTTGGCGGGGCTGCCGGAGTAGGGCTGGACGTTGACGCCCCAGCGGGCGGGGTCGAGGCGGAAGACCTGGAGGGCGCGGGAACGGCAGACGTTCTCGATCTCGTCGATGAACTCGTTGCCGCCGTAGTAGCGGTTGCCGGGCATACCCTCGGAGTACTTGTTGGTGAGGGCGCTGCCGAGGGCCTCGATGACGGCGAAGGAGGTGAAGTTCTCGGAGGCGATCAGCTCGATGCCACGTGACTGGCGGCGCTTCTCCTTCTCGATGAGGTCGTGGATCTCGGGGTCTACGGCCTCCAGAGGAGTGAGGCCCCAAGAAGATACGGACTCCATTGCTGCTGCGGATGAGAGAGAGAGGAAGAGAGAGATCTGATGGGTTGGGGTTTACAGAGAAGGAGACGAAGAGGGAGGAGAGATCTACACGGGCTCAGCTGGTTTGCAGCCACATGATCCGGTGCTTGAGGCTGGTTGGTGAATCTTTTTTTTTTTTTTTATAATTGCTTTTAGGTGTCAAAAGAAATTGACTTGTATCAAAAGCTGTTTGGAAAAAAAATTCAGATTCAAAAAAGCTCTTTGTCTAAGTTTCTTTTATTTGCAGGTTCTTGTCTCAATACATAATTTGATGTATATTTGTATTGTCAATATCACTTTTACTTTAATTGACCCATGTGTTGTCATTTTTCTTTTAATTAGCCCACCTGATGTACTATAGAATCTTTAATGACAGTTCCTTTAATCATTTTATTGTTCAATTAAAAATTCTTAAAGCAATTGTTATGTTGTCTACTTCAATTGTTATTTGTCCACTTCAAAAAATTTTGTTAACTTGATCAAAAAATTTATAAAAAAAATCATTAAAATACTTAAAAAATAAGAATAAATGAAAACAAAAAATAACTAGTGAATTGTTTATAAATCATTTAACCTCTATTGTTTATAAAATAAAAATTATTTAACATATGAATATTTATTATTTTTTTCACTTATTTGTTTATTTATCTTTATTAATTTCCGGCATCTAATCCACACAATCGAGCGTGTCACAAATCAATTGTTGATTTGACTTATCTTGTTCCTCCCACGACACTTTTTCATTTAGGGAGGTCTTATTTGTAGAGTCTCCTTCATTATTTGTTCGAGACATAAGTTAGTACAGAAGTATAAACATTGTATGGTAATGGGAAAAAAAAAGGCCATATATTTCCTAAGGTTTACATATTTTCGAAAATATGGACATTTACTTGGAAACGTCGATAACTCTGAAATGTGGACATATATTCTGAAATTTGGACATATATTTCTAAATGTGGACATATACCCGAAAATGTGGACACAATATCAAAAAAGTGAACAAAATCATACTAAGGTGGACAGAATATTAGAGAATGATATCTTTGGCTTATCCAAATCGGGAATAGGAAATAGCATTGCAAGTACGATGATTGCGTCCATCTTTCTGGCATCTACTGCACACAATCGGGCGCGTCACAATCGATTGTTGATTCGCCTTATCTTATTCCTCCCATGATGCTTCTTCGTTATTGGAGGTCTTGTTTGTAAAGTCTCATCTGTTACCTGTGCGGGACATAAATTAGTATCAAAGTAAAACATTGAGTAGTAATGAGATAAAAATGACATATATTCATAAGGTGGATATATTCTCGAAAATGTGGACATTTACTTGGAACGTAGACATATACTCTGAAATGTGGACATATATTCCGAAATTTAGACATATATTCCTAAACGTGGACAAATATTCCAAAATGTGGACATATACCCAAAAATGTGGACACAATGTCAAAAAAGTGGATATAATCATACTAAGGCAGACAGAATATTAGAGAATGATACATTTAGTTTGTCCAAATTGGGAATAGGATATAGCGTTGCAAGTACGACGATTGTGTCCATCTTTTGGCATCTATTGCACACAATCGGGAGCATTACAAATCGATTGTTAATTCGCCTTATCTTGTTCCTCTCACGACGCTTCTTCATTACTGCAGGTCTTATTTGTAGAATCTCCTCTGTTACATATGCGAGACATAAGTTAGTACCAAAGTATAAACATTGAATAGTAATGAGACAAAATTGACATATATTTCATAAAGTGGATATTTTTGAAATGTGGACATTTACTTGAAAATATCGACATATACTCAGAAATGTGGACATATATTCTGAAATTTGGACATATATTCCAAAATATGGACGTATACTTGAAAATGTGGACACAATGTCAAAAAAAGTAGACAAAACATACTAAGGTGGACAAAATATTGGAGAATGATACCTTTGGCTTGTCCAAATTAGAATAGGATATTAGCGTTAGGGCATATGTTCGCTTAAATGTCTCGACCTTCATGTGATCATCTAGGAAATTTTACTACGCTATGTTGCGCGACATAAAATAATATCTTTCCACCTACGTCAATTTCTTTCCAACTTTCTTATTTTATATCTCCTTACTCCTTTCTGTCCACCTTCGTCAGTTTTTATCCAATTTTTTCTCTTTATGTCCACCTAACTCTCTTTCTGTCCATTTTCAATAATTTGTGTCTAACTTTCTCTTTTTATGTCCACCTTACTCTCTTTTTGTCCAACTTTTCAATGGTAGATAGAAAGTTAAGAAAGTGGATAAATTATTCAATATGTTGACAGAAAACCTCAAAAGTGGACAGTATAACTCACAATTTTTGTCCTCTCTTTTTATATAACAAATTCATTACAAATAGAAATTTCATTACCCCTAAATTGATATTCTCAAATCAAGCAAGCTCATCACAAATTAGTCCATCTTTTAAATTAAAAATTAATCACAAATACAGTCATGATTATCATCAAATTAAGTGAATTTAAAAAAGAAAAGAAAAATTACAATTCAAAATTGTAACCCCCTGATCCCTGATGTACGTATTGTTGGCCCAGAGGCCTTCCACTCTAGTTTTGATGATGATTAACTCATGTAGTTATGTTTACTAATTATATTGTGGTGTTTAGTTTCAGATCATAATCAAGATATTAGTTGGTGATTGCTTCAACAAAGGAGTTTTGAAGCCTTTCACATGGTGATTCCAGAGCCCGAGCAACAAGATCATACATAACACTCGTTGGAGTCTAGCTCGGTGGATCACGGTTTGGATCGAGTCGACTGAAGATGTAGATCGTCAAGAAGACTTAGGTATCCTAGTTTAGTTTTGTGTTTTAGATCCATGTGTAAAGATTAGATAGTGTGATATGCTCAAGTTCACAACACACACGTTTCATGTTTTGATTTTGGTTTTCGGTTTGATTGGTTTAACCGATCTTTGTTTTCATGAATAGATAAGTATCAAAACAAGTTTTCATGTTTATGTATATAGATATGTTCTATATATACATGTATGCTTCATGTCTTAAATAAACTTAAGTTTGATATGCCTATTCATGAGGTTTGGTGTTTTGTGTTTTAACAAAACATATTTGGAATTAAAGACAAAACAATGATATGTATATGTTTCATGTATATTGGACCTATGTCCATATGCAACATATTTTAAAATGATTAAGTATCATGTTTTGTATTTGGATAAGTTTTGGACAAAGTTCATTTGAAAAATCAAAGTTTGAAAAAATACAGGTTTTGGTTTTCGGAAATATTTGTAAGACACACAAAATGGTTCAAAATGTTTGATATGTGTCTTGAAATTTTTATCACATGTTTGTATATCAATGAAAAATGATAAACTATTTTTGTGGAATTTTAGAAAATTATGAGATTTATTAGAATATTTTTAAACCCAGTTTTCTAACCCAGATTGCCTTCTGCCAGCTCTGGCGGTCGACCGGGCCGGTCGACCGGACCCAGAGTCGGTCGACCGGGTCGGTCGGCCGACGTGCACAAACCTGTGCACGTTGGCCAGGTTCCTGGGCCGGTCGACCGAGCGGTCGACCGGCCAGAGAGCTTTGCTCTCTGTTTTTTGACGGTCGACCGACCGGTCGACCGCGGGCTTCCAACGGTCATAAATATGACCGTTGGCGGTCGATCGGGCGGTCGACAGGACTGACAAACAGTCCCAACGGCTAGTTTTTGTTGGTGGGCTATTTAAGCCCCATTTCTTTGGGATTTTGGTAAGATTTTTCAGAGCAAAAATTTCCCTATTCTCTGGTTTTCAAAGCAAGTTTTCAAAAGTGTTTAAAGAGCAAAAAGATCCATCTTATTGTTTTAAGTGTTTTGTTTTATTTCAAAGAAATTAGGGTTTTGGGAATTAGTTTGATCTAAAATTTCTATATCTATTTTGGAGTTTTCCAAGAGAATTTCTTTGATCAAAATACTTGTTTTTTCACACTTGAGCTATATCTCCTATCCTATTCTATTAGGATCATTTATTTGTGGGAAAAGAGATTGTTTTGGTTGAAAGATACCACCAAGTTGTAAACCCTTGCTTTGTTGATATCCCTCTTTGGTAGAGGTGGATTTGGATTGTGGGGTGCTCCCTCTTTGGTAGAGGTTGAGGTTGTGGTTACTCCCTCTTGGTGAGGTGGAGTTGGTTGGTATTTGTTTCCCTCTTCGATAGAGGTGGATTGTGCTTGTATCCCTCTTCGGTAGAGGTGGATTTGGTTGTTTTGGTAGAGTTCGGTACTCCGGTCTTCGGTAGACCATTTGTATTGCCTCGGTGGAGGTTGTATTGGTTGAGAGAGGAGTTTGGTACTCCCGGTTGTTGTTGTACAAAATCCTCGGTGGAGGTTCCCTCGGTGGGAGTCCTAGGTGGACAAGTTAGTGGATTAGAAATCCTTCTCGGTGAAGGCGGGGACGTAGAGCTCGGTGCTCGAACCTCGAAACACATCTTGTTGTTTGCGTTTGATCCATTGACTCTTAACTCTCTCTCTCTCTCTTTATTTGTGTTGTGCATTGCATCATTCATATTGTCATATCTTATATGCTTGTATTGTGCCTTGCATTGATTCATATTGCCTATATCTATATGCTTGGTTGTGTTTGCTTGTGTGCCTCACTTGTGCTCAACCACGAGAGCTTCATATAGCGCCTCAACTCTTATTCAGAGGAATCAAGAGGAGTTAGTTCAGAGCCCTTCACAGGGAATTCGGCTACACTCGTTGGTTGCACTAAGTGTTGTTACAAATTAGTTTTGCAATTCCGCATTTAGTTTTTAGATTAGCCTTATCACCTATTCATCCCCCCCTCTAGGTGATTTCAATGGTATCAGAGCCTACGCTCCTGATATTTGGTTTAACCACCTAGGAGTGAGATCTTGGTTTGCTAATCTATCATTTACATTTGCACATTTATATTATTTGCACACACTCATAGATTGCTTGTCACCTCCCATGTTTGATGTTTCCAACATTGACATGTGGAAATTTAGGATGTCCTTGTATTTGAAACCCTAGGCTTGCATGTTTTCCTTGCCGCTACCAAGAAATGCTATCTTGGTAACCGCAATCATATAGGGGCCAATACACAAGCCCTTGAGGCTATTAGAAGCACGCTTTCTAAAGATTATCTTATGCTTGTTTCTTACTTTGATTCCGCCTTTGCAGTGTGGAACAAGTTGACCACCTCCAAGCTTTAATTGCCAATTCAACCGGAGGAAGAATCTAGTGGAGAATCCGAACCACAATGCTTCATGGTCCAAGGGAATGACTCCCTTGAGGTACATTCGGATACTCAACTAGATAGTGCTAGCTCTTCATTTGATGATCATGATAGTATGGATGCCGATGCTTTAAATGAAGAGTTATCTATTGTTTGTGAGAACTTCCTTGAAAAATATAAAGTTTTGAAAAAGAAAACTTGTAAATTAAATAAAGAAAAAGAGGATTTGTTTTCAAAACTTGAGTTGGTTTTGCAAAAGAAGGTTGAGATTTCTAATGAAAGGGATTCATTAAAATCTAAGCTTGAACTTGCCCTAAAAGAAAATGAAATTTTGAAAACAAAAAATGATTGTGAAATTATTTTGAAGAAAATGAAAACTTATCTTCAAAAGTTAATTTTGTTTTAAAAGAAAATGATTCTTTAAAAATGAAAATTGCTTCTATTTCCAAGGATTTAGAAGTTTGTTTAAAGAAAAATGAATCTTTGAAAAATAATATAGATTCACATGTTTGCCATGCTAGGGTAGTTTCACCTAGTTCACCTATTACATGCCACACTTATTCTTTAATTGAAAATGATATATCCATACTTAAGAAGAGTGTAGATTGTTTGGGCTCCACTTTGAGCCATTGTGTTTTGAGTCATACACGTTTGGAGTCTTTGTTTCGAAAGAAACAAGTTCCATCTTTGCATGCACACCCTCCACGGCATACACATGCTCCTCACGTACACACCCATCACACATTGTATGCTCATGTGTACACTTGTACACATTGTGGACGAAAGGGCCACCTTGCTAAGTTTTGTTATGATCGTATACATGATTGTAATTTAGCAAATAAATTTGTTTGGGTTAGAAAAGGTACTAACCCCCATGGACCCAAAAGAGTAAGGGTACCAAAGACCACCCCTCTTGTATTTGATGTAGGTGTGGGCTCTCGCATGACGTGAGAGTATCCGTACCTTGGAGTGGATGCGTTCCGAGCTTCATGAGGACTATTTGGATACATCACTTTCAAGGGTAGTTTGGTGGGAGGACCACCGTGTTTTGGAGACATGGAGAGTTGCCTCATCGGTTTTGGTATCGATCTCTAACTCCCGTTTATATTTGCATGCTTTCTATGTTCATTGTTTATAGCATGTTTTGATGTTTATTGATTATTATGATTATGCCATGTTAATTAGATTAGTGATATACATGTTTAGTTATTTGAGACACCCATGTTCATATGGATCATTCTTTGTGTTCTCACATATGTTTAGCTATTATGTATATTGTTTTCCATTATGTTTGCAAAGGGGGAAAACTTACAAAAAAGAGTTTGAGGAGCTAAATTACAAGTATTCTAAAAAGATTACAAGTAGATCTCCTCAGAGATTCTGGAGAAGTGTGCCGATAGGAGTCTGGTCAGCGCGCGACCACTTTGTCCCTTTGACGATGCGAGCGATGAGATTCCCTTCTCGCCTGGTTCGGGGAATCAGAGAACAGAAGGTTGGTAGAACCCTCTTGCTGCTTCTCAAAATCGCCTTCAATTAGGAATTCCTTCTCGCCTGGTTCCGGAGATTCCTTGGGAAGAAGGACGATGTTAGGGTATCAACACCCTGGATAGAGAAAGCAATTCTCTAAAAGGTCTCTGAATTCGAGAGCGCACGGTGCGTTGTGAAGAAGCCTCTGCTTGTGGAGTCCTCTTGTGTGCCTATGCGTGCGTATTCGTCTGTATGCGTGCTTTCGGTTGATCGATCGATTCCCTCTCCTTGTACCCCTGGCGGGTTATTTATAGGAAGAGCAAGGGTATAATCGTCCCTTGAAAATATGGAAACAGATTGAATCAAATCTGTTTAAATCTGGAAAGTAGCCTTGCTGCGAGGCTAGGATTGGCAGGCCGGTGGACCTTCTTGATCTGTTTGGATCCTTTCCATATCGTTGGAGGATTTCCCCTGATCTTCTTACTCGTTTTAGGAGAGTCAAGAGATTGTGGCAATCAACTGCCAAATTTGATCTCTGATTTGATCTTAATCGGATTTGATCTGATGGATCCGATCTTATCCGGAGATTTGATTGGTCAAAGTTTGACCATAGCAGATTCATAGCGGCGCTGTCCGCATTGAGCTCGTAGCGGGGCTAGAGGCAGCTTTTGGCGAAGTCCGAAAGAAACCCTTTGGCGGAGCTGGAAGTCCTCTGTGGCGAAGTTTGCGAGTTAGCTTCTTGGCGAGGCTTTGGGTGGCTTCGAGGCGAAGTCGAGTGATATTAGCCTCTCAAGCGAGGCTATCCCTTTGGGCTCATGTAATGCTAAGTGCTAGCATCTTTAGACCTGCTGAGGTCTGTTTAGAAACAATCCGGGTTCACTGTCTGCTTGCTGGATCAGTGGAGTCCAAGTTGCTTCCTTGTCCCTTAGAGATGGGTGAAAACTGGTCTTCAGCTTGTCTGTCGCTTGTCTTTTGTAAATGTCAACAAGTTTAGACATTGTTCGGACCAATAAGAATCTTGTCTTTTTTAAGTGTCAACAAGACCCCCTTCAAAGTTTTCGAAAGTCTGCAATAGTTCAGACTTCGAAACACTTTGAACTGCTTTGATCGGTGGTGTATGGAGAATGAACGTCACCATGATGGTTGAGTTCAGCTTCGCTTTGAATCCTGCTTTGGGATAAGTTTACCGAAGAATTGCACAGGTTCGTGCCTCTGAGTAGCTTCGCGTGCGGGTAGCTCCGCATCTGGGCTTCCGAAGATATGTTCGCTCGGGAGCGCATGTCGCTTTCCCGAGATCAACCGCCGTGGGTCGATTTTCAAGGAAGATTTTCTCCTTCTCTTGCGCTGACCGAGGAAGGTATTCTCCGATTTGCACGTTTCTAAGGGAGGATATTCCCTTTCTTCAAGGCGTCATAAGTGCCTTTTATGAGGGAGACGTTTTCTCCCTTCGCACGGTTCCAAGGGAAACCGTCCCTATTCTCAAGGCGTAATAAATGCCTTAAATGCGCTTGTGTTTCCACGCTTGAGGTGGCAGCGCTCAGGCCATTGGGCCTATAAATAGGACACTTGAAGTCCTCTGAAGAGAAGTGCTTTGCCTCTCTTCTCTTGGTTTGAAAGAGATACTCAGATCTCTGAACTAGTGGGAATGCCCACTCTGGTCATTATCCGGCCAAGGACCGGTAAGTCTTGATCGTTCAACGACTTCACCGATTTTAGGGAATTCATCTCCCTTGATTCATCTTCAGCAGCTGCTTCAGGGATTAGCTTCCCTTGTTCTCTATTTAACTGATCTGCAGAGAAGGATTTTGGCATAGCTTCCCAGTGAAGCTATCATTCTGACTTGATCACAGAAAGATCATTGCATGTTAAGTCCGCTGCACAGGCAGAACTTGGGACTTGGTCTCTTCAATAGTTGAGCCAGTTTTGTCGTATAGGCGGAGCTAAGACTGTATCCCACGGGGTCAGTCTGGCTAGCCATATAGGCGAGGCTTGGACTTGGCGTTTGTTGAGCCAGCCCATCAGTGTTGTGCAGGCGAGGCTTGTCCTCTGCTTTTACTGAAATTGGATTGCTTTGACCCAAAAGATTCTGATTTGCAGTTTTTTCTGTGCTTAACTGCTAATCTGTTCTGATTTGCCTTGCAGTGGGCTATGTTCGCCAATCTTGTGACTTGATGGAAGGAACCATAAAATTGCCTTATGCTTCCCCGGTTGAAGCTTTACTTTTAAGCAGGAGGAACAACTTGGGGCGACGGGTGCGTGTCCCAGAGGCTGTTAGCAGCCTTTTATCCGAGGTGATTCGTTCTGAGGTGAGGCTGGCTGCCGCTTTTACAGGAGATGATCCGCTTCAAGATAGTGGGCGTCGCCTGTGGGATCGCTGGCATCATTGCCAACTTTCAACTTTGGTGGCCTTTGGGGCTATCCACTTTGGGAAAGCGGGCCTCATACCCGTTAGATCACTGGTATCACTGCCGATTCCCATCATACGTGATCTATCGTGTTGGCGGCGATAGGTTTTTATTGCCAGGCTTCAACAAAAATGGCCTGGCAAGATCTGCCATTTTTGTGGAGAATAATGACCGTGTCCTTGCGGCACTACTGATTACGGCCCTGTGCAGGAGGAAGGCCTTCTTTGTCCAGTCGGTTTGACTTAGAAGCGGATAAAACCACTTGTATGCCTTTTGCGCGGATGACCTTGTTAAGCAACTGGGTGTGTTGTATGAACCACAACTTTGATGTAATATCAATGTACCCTTCCTTTTAAATCAATGAAAGTTCATCTCTTGATTATCTGATCTTTGCTTGCTTTCATTGAAAGTTTGGCTATAGCAGAGCTAAACTGTGTGCGGAGTTAAGGACATAGTCCTTTCTTTGAATGATCTTCGCGAAACTGGCATGTCCCGCGAACAGCGCCTTTTTAGGGGGCTAAGATAAGCCTTTCGGCGAAGTCCTTGAAGGATTGTGCGAAGTCCGCACTTTGCTCCAGTGCGAAGTTAACCCTTAGTGGAGTTGAACCAGCGCTTCTCGGGAAGGCGCTTTGGGTGGCGTTTCGAATTAATTCGAAACGGCGACATACGCCCTTTTCGAGGCCTCGTTTCAGGCGCTGATTGGCCTATAAAAGCCCGATCGGGCTGAGCAGGAAAAGATCTCCTTTTTCAGAGAGATTTCTTGACTTTCCCTCTTCCTCTTTCTTCTTCGTTCAGAGAACCTTGAGAACTCTTGCAACTCTTTAATGGGCCCAAAAGACGAGCGGGAAAAGAAGTGGCGACTTCTGCAGCGGAGGGCCCTCCTCCTCCGGTCATCGAGCGACCAGTCACCGGTAAGGGATTTTCCTATCTGATTAGAGACCGTGGTCTCTCTCCTTTGGAGCCGACATTTGGCGATTAGGACGATCGAATATGATCTGTCCTCATTAGGGAACTCGTTTCCTTGAACCTCCCTATTTTCCTTGCACAAGGGAATTAAGAACCGAACAGTTCTTCTTTAGGCTTCCGTACGAAGCCATTGCTCGGGCAGTCTCCATCCTGTTGAGGAACAGGATATAGGTCTGTTCCTTCAGTCATGGCCACGAAGGGTGACTTTTGACCATGATGCCCTCTTGGTGACGTCAGCCCTTAGGGCTATACCACTTCCTGCTTAAGCGAAGTTGGTACTTTGGACGCTTTCTGCAAAAATGCAGTTGTATCCGCGAGGTCAAGCTTCATCGAAGCTATCGCCTTGCTGGCCTTGCTCGCTGAGCGAGGCTATGCCTTAGTGAATTTTTATGTCTTCGTATCCACTTGATTGTTGAACTAATCATAGTTCATTTCTGTCTTTGCAGTGCATTACACTTCCGGTCTCCTGAACAGTCTGTTTGGGCTAACCAGTCAAGCAGATGGTAACCTCAGCCTGCAATTCCATGGACAGGCTTCTTTGTTCAGTGAGCGGAGCTCCCTCGTCCGGGATACACTCATCCAAGGCGGTCATCCGCAGACTACACGGAGTATCTTGACCACGGCTCCTCTTGAGGATGTTGATCTTTGAGACGTGGCTATCCGTCGGTTCAGAGGTCGCAATGACATAACCGATTGGGACGTCAGCAATCTCGAGGTTAGCCCTTTGCGGGGCTGAAAGGGAGATACTTGCCTTTTGTAAATGTCAGCAAGCATCGGTGAGTCCTGTCTTTTGTAAGTGTCAACAGGCTCAAAGTTGAGACTTAGCTGTCCGCTGGTTCAGAGGTCGCAATGACATAACCGGTTGGGACGCTACTAAGCTCAATGGTAGATGAAACTTGGCTATCTGCCAGTTCAGAGGTCGCAATGACATAACTGGTTGAGAAGCCACCAAGCTTCAAAATAGGTGATACTCGTCTTTTGTAAATGTCAACGAGTATCGAGACCTGTCTTTTGTAGATGTCAACAGGGCTCGGAATTGAGACTTGTCTTTTGTAAATGTCAACAAGCTCAAAATTGGTGATACTTATCTTTTGTAAATGTCAATAAGTATCAAACCTGTCTTTTGTAAATGTCAACAGGGCTCAGGGTTGAAACTTGTCTGTCTGCTGGTTCAGAGGTCGCAATGACATAACCGAATGAGACGCCACCAAGCTTCAAAATAGGTGATACTCGTCTTTTGTAAATGTCAACGAGTATCGAGACCTGTCCTTTGTAGATGTCAACAGGGCTCGGAATTGAGACTTGTCTTTTGTAAATGTCAACAAGCTCAAAATTGGTGATACTTATCTTTTGTAAATGTCAATAAGTATCGAGACCTGTCTTTTGTAAATGTCAACAAGTATCGAGACCTGTCTTTTGTAAATGTCAACAGGGCTCAGGGTTGAAACTTGTCTGTCTGCTGGTTCAGAGGTCGCAATGACATAACCGAATGAGACGCCACCAAGCTTCAAAATAGGTGATACTCGTCTTTTGTAAATGTCAACGAGTATCGAGACCTGTCTTTTGTAGATGTCAACAGGGCTCGGAATTGAGACTTGTCTTTTGTAAATGTCAACAAGCTCAAAATTGGTGATACTTATCTTTTGTAAATGTCAACAGGGCTCGGGGTTGAGACTTGTCTTTTGTAAATGTCAACAAGCTCAAAATTGGTGATACTTATCTTTTGTAAATGTCAATAAGTATCGAGTTTGTAGTGGAATTTGGGAGAAAGTCTCGTTTTCACAGGGAGAAACGAGGGAATTGCTGTCATAGGTTTAATGTTAACGTAACAGCGAAATGCATATGTGGTCTTACCATTCTATGGATGAGAATTGTTAAGTGATTTTGGAGGTCTCATTCTCAAGGGAGAAATGAGGGGACTGCTGTCATAGGTTTAATGTTAACATAACAGCGGAATATATGTGGCCTTACCATTCTATGGATGAGAATTGGTAAGTGATTTTGGAGAGGGAATCAAATGGGAACTGATCCCTTAGGATTTTTAGCAAATCCCCAGCTGTCAACGGGTTTGATATGCCTTTACCAACTACCGTTTGAATTGGGCTAGCCATGCTTTTCCCCTCAGCATGATGAGTTGTCGAGGACTTATGTTGGGCTTACAGGCCAACATTTTCCTCTATTCTTAATCGTTAAGGATATTGGATTATCGGGTTAATGTCTGCATAACCCTGACTCTCCTTTAGGATAACTGGTGCACGGCCAGGTTCCTGTCGGTTTATGGCTATATAACCTCACTTGGAGGAAGAGAAAGGCTCTCTTTGTGTGTGCTTCGGGCACGGAGATCTTGATCAGAGGTGTAGTGTTAACTTGATCAAGAGAAGGATCCTTGATTAAGGATAATACTTCTTTAAGAACTTGCCATTGATCGGCATCATGAGTAGGTCGCCCTCTGCAGTCGTGAGGCGGTATGCTCCGTTTGAATAGACTGTTTCTATTACAAACGGTCCTTCCCATTTAGGCTGAAATTTGCCTTTGGTCTTGTGCGTCATAATCATCGGTCGTCTGACGGCTAAGACCAGGTCTCCTTTCTGGAAGACTCTCTGTTTGACCTTCTTATTGAAGGCTTTTGAGATTCGAGCTTGATATAGCTCGATATGCTGCTGAGCTTGTAGTCGCTTCTCGTCCAAAGCTTCGAGCTCTTGAAGGCGTAGGCGATCATTGTCCTCTGATGTGGTTTTAGTAATCAGAGCTATACGCAACGATGGCATCTGGATTTCCAATGGGAGGACTGCTTCGCACCCATATACCAGGGAAAAAGGCGTATTGCCTGTCGGTGTCCGCACCGTGGTTCGGTAGGCCCAGAGACATTCACCGAGCTTTTCGTCCCAATCTCGCTTATTCGAGGAGACGAATTTCTTGAGCAGCTTGATGATTGTTTTGTTGAATGCTTCCGCCAAGCCATTGGCAGCAGGATTATAGGCAGTTGAAGCCACATTCTGAATTTGGTATTTATCGCAGAACCGATAGAATACTTGGCTTATGAATTGGGGACCGTTGTCGTGGATGATCCGCCTAGGGACACCAAATCGATGGATGACATGGTGTTTGATAAAGTGAACCACATTAGAGGTTTTGACTTCGGCTAATGGTATAGCCTCCGCCCACTTTGAGAAGTAATCGGTTATTGCTAGGATAAACCGGTGACCTCTTGTCGAAGAAGGGCTGATTGGCCCTACGACGTCTATTCCCCATGCTTCAAATGGCCATGAAGCAACGGTCGGGTGGAGCAGCTCCGAGGGCTGGTGTATGAAGTCCGCATGAATCTGACATGCTTTACACCTTCGTGCATATTGGATGGCGTCGGCTATCATAGTTGGCCAATAATATCCCAGCCTATGCAACCTGTCTTTAAGCTTTGGACCTGGCTGATGAGCTCCGCAAGTGCCATCGTGCGCTTCTTGAAGCGCTTCCTGTGCCTCTGAATTGGAAGGCAACGGAGGAGGACACCGTCATATGAACGACGGTAAAGTGTCTTCAAAGTCGGATCGTAGTAGAAACGGAGAGACCTTCGTCTGACGGACGCCGCTTCTTTAGGATCGTCTGGAAGCAGACCGTGCAAAGCATAGTCAATGAGAGGAAAGCGCCAATCTCTCGGCTCAAGATCCGTGGAGATATTATAGACTTCTCGAATTCTTAGCATGTGCTTGGAGCATACAAGATGTCGAGTTGCGACTGTGAGGTGATACTCGGTGTCGGCTGGCAAGGCTAGTGTCGTTGCTAATGCAGCAAGAGCGTCCGCCTTGGTGTTTTGAGATCGAGACACATGCCCGATGTAGAAACCTTCAAATAGGTTAGCCAACTCGAGGGATGTATGGTAATAAGGCACCAAGTCCTCATGACGGACTTCATATTCTCCTTTAACCTGATTGATGATCAGTTTTGAATCGCCATAAGCTTCGAGGTAGCGTACCCCCATTCCATGAGCGAGCTGAAGACCAATGAGCAGAGCATTGTATTCCGCTATATTGTTGGAACATGATTCTGTCAAAGAAAATGCTCTGGGAAGAACATGGTTCTGCGGGGAGATAAACACAACCCCCACTCCGGCAACAATCTTGCCTTTAGGGCCTATTCGCGATGCTCCATCAAAGAACATCTGCCACACTTCCTCTTCTGAGGTTGCATAAGATTCGAAGACTTCATCAGGATGTCTTCGTGAAGTTTTGAATGTTCCGGAACTGGATGAGCAGCCAAGAACTCTGCAAGGGCCTGGCCTTTGACCGCCTTCTGAGGGATGAAGGTCATGTCGTATTGAGACAGCAAAAGTGCCCATTTAGCCAATCTTGAATTCAGTGATCCGGGCTTCGTCATAAGAAGACGCAATGGGTTTACTCTGGAGATGACATGTATGGTCTGGCCGACCAAATAATGTCGTGTCTTCTGAACAGCGAAGACGAGAGCTAAACACTCTTTCTCGATAGGGTTTTAGCGAGATTCCGCTCCTATGAGGGTTCTGCTCAGATAATAAATGGCCTGCTCGTGGCCATTGTCGTCCTTTTGAGCAAGGAGGGCACCAAGAGAGTAGTCCAGAGCTTTTACATAAAGCAAGAATGGTTTCCCTGATGTAGGGGCCACTAAGAGTGGAGGTCTTGTGAGATACCTCTTGATGTCTTCATAAGCTTCCTGGCAAGCTTGATCCCATGCGAAGGAAGCACCCTTTTTCATGAGTCGGGTGAACGGTTGACAGCGGCCTGAGAGATTTGCAATGAATCTTCTGATATAAGCCAGCCTGCCTTGCAAGCCTCTAAGCTCTTTGAGATTCCTCGGTGGATGCATGCTCTGGATGGCTTTGACTTTGTCTGGGTCAAGATGAATCCCTTTCGATGTGACAATAAATCCAAGGAATTTGCCGCTTGACACTCCCAAGAAGGATTTTGTTGGGTTCATTTTCAGTTGATGAGCCCGCATTATGTCGAACATCGTTCTCAGGTCGCGAAGATGTTCATTCTTGTTGCGGCTTTTGACGGCGATGTCGTCAACATAACACTCCACCGTTTTTCGGAGATGATCGCGGAAGATCATACTCATTGCCCGCTGATAGGTTGCTCCGGCGTTCTTCAGTCCGAAGGGCATTACAGTGTAGCAGTATACCCCAATGGTGTTCGGAACGAAGTATGCTTCTCGTCGTCGGGATACATCTTAATCTGGTTGTACCCTGAAAAGCCGTCCATGAAAGACATCCTTTCGAACCCGCATGTGTTGTCAATCATGACGTCGGTAATGGGCAGTGGGAATTCGTCTTTAGGACAGGCCGTATTGAGATCACGGTAGTCGATGCATATCCGTATTTTCCCGTTCTTCTTGAGGACGGGGACTATATTAGCCACCCAATCTGGATGTTGTTCCTCCCGGATGAAGCCACATGCAATGAGCTTGTGAACTTCGGCTTCAATAGCTTCCATGATGTTCGGGCGAAACCGACGTTGTTGCTGCTTGACTGGCTTGACGTCGGGCTTGATGTTCAGACGGTGCATAGCGACCTGTGGATC
Source organism: Agave tequilana (assembly GCA_038442645.1). NCBI lineage: Eukaryota > Viridiplantae > Streptophyta > Magnoliopsida > Asparagales > Asparagaceae > Agave > Agave tequilana. The sequence continues at coordinate 33,009 of JAVJIF010016211.1, read as the reverse complement.
AAGTCCGGGCATATCTTCATAGCTCCATGCGAAGACATCTATATACTCCTTTACGAGTATTATCAATTCTTCCTTCTCTGTAAGTGATAGGCTTTCACTTATAAAGATGGGCTTAGGGTGGTCTTGATTACCCAAGTTGACCTGCATCACCTTGTCTTCAGTAGGTGGTTCGCGCAGCTCGAATCGCTTTTCCCATTGAAGGTCTAATTGTTGGGCCCATGGTTCCTCGTCAGTGGCTTCTGCGGGCTCCAATTGACTACTTGAGGTCATATTAACAGTGAGGTCTTTGAACATTCCTCCTATGCTGATATCGGAGTCCCACTCGGAGGATGAAGCCGAATGTGATGGAGCTGATCCGTCGTCCTTGGCTTGAACCGTTGCTGACGATGTGGGTGTAACATACCCTAACCCCCTGCGTGTACTATCATAGTAGTTTGCAGGCTTCCCTTTAGGCACAAATTCCGCATCAAACCGCGCCTTCCTTTCCCGAAATTCAGGCCTTTTCCATGCTTCAAGTCGTACCCCATTTTCTTCATAATATGGCGCGCTGGCCGCGCGTAATGAAAGAATTGTGGAGTGTCTGAATCTGAACTTGAATCTGCGACCGCAGGTCCCCGTGGTTGGGTTTTACCGAAGATTATCTGTAACTGACCTTCTTTGGATGGCGGGATCACCAAGACGGCTCCTTCTGCGGATTCCATGGGCGTACTGGACGCACTTAGCTTATGTAAAGGCATGTGCAGAGAGCTACCCGTAATGGATTCAAATAATCCAACAGTCGCGGGATAATCAAAAGAAATATTATCATTAATTACCCATTCACCCTCGTCGTCTGAAGGAGTATTACATAAGGGATTATTGAGACACGCTATAATTGGTTCACCGATCAGAATGGCTGGCATGCCTGCTTCGGATTCTGAATCCGCCTCGTTGCCACTTTCATCATCGTCCGGCAACGGTTCTTTGAGTGCTCCACCGGCCTCTTGATACAGGATAGCGTTAGTGAAGTAGTTTTCCACCCCTTTGAATGGTTGCCTTTCAGCAAAGACAGATCGTACTGTCGCATCATCTTCAACATATTTGAAACATTGATGGAGGGTGGAAGGGACGATCCAGTTGGCATGGATCCATGGCCGTCCCAGCAGCAGGTTATATGATGTGTCAGCATCAATGACATAGCATGTCACTTCCGACTTCAGGCTCCCGATTCTGCAACGGAGCCGGATTTTCCCAAGTGGATGACTGCTTCCGGCGTTGAAACCGTATATTGTAGTAGTGGTTGCAGACAACCTATACAATGGTATGCCGAGGAAGTAGAGAAGCCTTTTGGGGATGATGCTGAGTGCAGACCCTGGATCGACTTGTACCCTCTCAATGCATGTTGAACCGATATATCCGGTGTAGTACAGAGGTCGATCGTGCTTGTTGTCTTTGAGGAGCATATCTTCCGCTGTGAAGGTAATAGCGGGCACCTTTGATTGTGCATGATGACATTCTGGGCAAGGAGACTGAACGTCGTCGTTAGGGATTTCAGGCATGCATGTCAGAAAGGATTCTGAATTGGCTAGCGCATCCCTGAGTGCTTCTCTTGTCTCTTTTGAGAGGCGAAGGAGCTCGTGTATGGTGATACGAGCTGGGATATTGGCCAGCTGAGCCAATATGTCAAACCGAAAGGGCGTATTAAACCCTTGGCCTGGTGGTTTCTTCAACACATGGTCGAACCGTACCTCCTCAGGCTTTTCTTTTCCCTTTGCTGGGATTGGAGTGGATGCTGGTATTTGTACTGACGTCGTTTGCTGTTGTGTCTCGTCAGTAGACTTTTCATACTGCCTCAAGTATGATTTTCCGGATCGGGTGCCCGTTTGTTGAGGTGTATCGGCTTGTGCTGTGCAAGCAAGCTTTTCTCCTTCAGAATCACTGAGGGAAGCCGATGTTAGATTGCCGTCGTCTGGCAGGATGGAGATGACATTGCAAGACTTGCCCTTTGAATTGGGCTGCTTTGGATCCCGTTGTACGTCTTGGACGAGGTCTGGATGTATCCACATGACTTCTCCTGTCTCCAATGTTAAGGGAACAAGACCCTTGTTGTTTTGAGCTGTAGCTGGAGGATGCTTGACTTCCAACCGTGGCGCAGGGACAGAATAAGTCCCGTCAGGAACTGTGACCTTTGGAGCTTTGCCGAACTCAAGAGTTACCATATTGGCAGTGACTTTCTTCTGCTCCGCTTTCAACGTCAGAACCCCGGCATCGACCAGGGCTTGTATTCTGTCCTTGAGGACATAGCACTTGTCAGTAGGATGGTGGATCATCCTATGGTAGAGGCAGTATTTAGGGTCGTTTGTGCGCCCTATCTCATTGGGACGCCGAGCATCTGGCAGCTTCATTTTGTTCCCTTTGTAGAGCAGATGGAATATGGTGACCACCTGATCGTCTTTGAACGAGTACTGCTTTGGAGGGAACTTGGGCTCCTGATTGTTGAAGCCACTCTTCTTGGCTTTTGACTGCACATCTCCGGATAACTCCACAGACATAGTCTCTTTGCCTTTAGCTTGAGAAGATTGCGGTAAATCGCTACGCCCTTTGTTGTTCATCCCCCACTTGCCTCTAGGGGCGGATGGTTCGAACTTTTTAGCCGACTTCTCGGCTATCTCAGCTTGTTCGACCAATTCCTTTCAAGTGTGGGCTTTGACAGCCCCCATGCGAACTTCGACTTGGTATAGGAAGTTGTGTCTGCATGTCTGTAAGAGCATGGGCAATGGCATCCCTGCCGGGCACATCAAGGATAAATTTCTGAACCGTTCAATGTAGTCACGGACAGATTCGCCCGTCCTCTGCACAGTGGAGAGGAGTTTGTCCATGGTCACTTCGGTATCGTCCTCGTAGAAACGAGAGAGGAACCGAGTTTCCAGGTCGATCCAGGAGTTGATAGAGCCCGGGGGAAGACTTCGGAACCAGTCAAATGCCACCCCCTTTAAGGTGCCAATGAACAGCCTAGCCATGATGGCGTCATTGCTTATAACATTACCAGTCTGAGACCGGAAATAGTAGATGTGCTGATTTGGCGAGCTCTTTCCATCATAGGTATGCAGCGTTGGCGGTTTGAACTTCGGTGGATATGGCACCGAATCCCACTCCAGCGGATAAGGACGGACTGCCCCTACCTTCTTTAATTCATCCCTCTGAGCCAGGGATGCGATCTGAGCTTGGAGGCCCTTAAGGACTTCGGCGTCTAAGGAAGAACCCTCCTTGGATTTCTCCAACTTTGGCTGCTCATTGCTGAAATGTCCCTCTTCATCGTGATTGCTCCCAGCATCATTGTTGTTCCGGTCACTGAGGAGTTGTGCGAGCATCTGTTGAATATTGTCCAGAGCCTCTTGCTGAGTCTTGGAAGTTTGCTCCTGAGCCTCCAGGCGCCGACGAAGATCGTCGTTGACGTTATTAGCCATATTGACTGATGCTCGGTCTGTTCGCACTGAGCTAACTGTCGCCGAAGAGGCGTACCCACTATCTTCATCTTCTTCGTCCGATGATTGGAGTGATCTCCTGGGCTGTGACGAGGCTAGGGCCGCCGAGGAAGAAGGCTGTTCATAAGTGTAGGGTATCGCCACCCTGGATCTGGTGTTTCGGAAAACACCTTCCTCATGCACCAAGACTTCGCCTAAGCCTGGGCTGTAATCTGGATCTGGGGACTCTTGTCCTCTTCCGGTCATGTTGACGGATGCAGAGGGTAGATCTCGCGAGATGCTCCTTTTGCGGTGTTTCCCCGGAGCCTGTACCGATTTCGATCAAAGACTGACCGTCGTCTTGGAGGCGTGGCGGGGATTGGTCCCAGCCGACAATGGACCGAGTGGAGTGTCACCAGCTGACATCCCACTTGTTGACAACAGGGGGAAGAGGTTTGTCTATCCGTCAACAATTTTCTCAAATCAGACCCGGTTGGGTCTCTGCAATCGAGTGCAAAGGCTCTTGTGGATCGCACATAGGACGATGTCCTGCTTCTTTTATCCCTGCAGAAGGGATTAGCGCTGAATAGTGCTTTGGTTCTAGCTTCGCCGTCAGGCGCGAGCTTAGCGCTTGATGAACCGGAGGGCAGAGCACGCTGTGGTGCTTTGCCCGCTGTGCTGCTGCAAAGAGGAGGGACCTGGTGAGTACGCTGTGGTACTGTAGCTTTGTTCATACGAACGAGGCTGACGCAAGGCGTTGCTGCTCTTGAATTGGGCGACGGTATGATTGCCGTCTTGACTTCGTGATTGGAGCAGACAGGCATCCCTCCTTTTTCTTCGCGAGAGAGGCGCGGTTTAGGCGTAGCTACGCCTGAAGCTTCGGTTGAAGACTTCTGTTTAGGCTTCCATACCCGCCTTGGCAGAGGAAACTTAGGTTCGCAGAGAACCTGATTAGCCACACGCGAGGCTGAGGGGTGTTGGCAGAATTCTGCTTCCGGTTTCTGATTTGAAACCTTGGTCGTGGAAACCTTCCTATGCTTCCGTGCTCGAAGCATTGGGCCACCCCCAGAGAGGACTTCTTCAAATCTTGCTTGATCGAGCTGAACCACCAAGTTCTCACAAGTAAAGGAATCAGACTGCGGACGTGCTTCCTCGTTGCGCCAAATAACCGCAGTAGGTTCGTAGAGAACCTTTTCAGTCTCCGCAGAGACTTTCCTTGAAGATTTAGCCAGAGAAGCTCTGGCTGCACCGGCTTTTCTGAATTCAGAGTTAGACCCGAAAGTCTGTTCGTCGCATTGCGACACTTGATTCTCGGCAGTGGAGAATACAGTCCCCAGCGGAGTCGCCATCTTGTTTCCATTATGTTTGCAAAGGGGAAAACTTACAAAAAAGAGTTTGAGGAGCTAAATTACAAGTATTCTTAAAAAGATTACAAGTAGATCTCCTCAGAGATTCTGGAGAAGTGTGCCGATAGGAGTCTGGTCAGCGCGCGACCACTTTGTCCCTTTGACGATGCGAGCGATGAGATTCCCTTCTCGCCTGGTTCGGGGAATCAGAGAACAGAAGGTTGGTAGAACCCTCTTGCTGCTTCTCAAAATCGCCTTCAATTAGGAATTCCTTCTCGCCTGGTTCCGGAGATTCCTTGGGAAGAAGGACGATGTTAGGGTATCAACACCCTGGATAGAGAAAGCAATTCTCTAAAAGGTCTCTGAATTCGAGAGCGCACGGTGCGTTGTGAAGAAGCCTCTGCTTGTGGAGTCCTCTTGTGTGCCTATGCGTGCGTATTCGTCTGTATGCGTGCTTTCGGTTGATCGATCGATTCCCTCTCCTTGTACCCCTGGCGGGTTATTTATAGGGAGAGCAAGGGTATAATCGTCCCTTGAAAATATGGAAAGATTGAATCAAATCTGTTTAAATCTGGAAAGTAGCCTTGCTGCGAGGCTAGGATTGGCAGGCCGGTGGACCTTCTTGATCTGTTTTGATCCTTTCCATATCGTTGGAGGATTTCCCCTGATCTTCTTACTCGTTTTAGGAGAGTCAAGAGATTGTGGCAATCAACTGCCAAATTTGAACTCTGATTTGATCTTAATCGGATTTGATCTGATTGGATCCGATCTTATCCGGAGATTTGATTGGTCAAAGTTTGACCATAGCAGATTCATAGCGGCGCTGTCCGCATTGAGCTCGTAGCGGGGCTAGAGGCAGCTTTTGGCGAAGTCCGAAAGAAACCCTTTGGCGGAGCTGGAAGTCCTCTGTGGCGAAGTTTGCGAGTTAGCTTCTTGGCGAGGCTTTGGGTGGCTTCGAGGCGAAGTCGAGTGATATTAGCCTCTCAAGCGAGGCTATCCCTTTGGGCTCATGTAATGCTAAGTGCTAGCATCTTTAGACCTGCTGAGGTCTGTTTAGAAACAATCCGGGTTCACTGTCTGCTTGCTGGATCAGTGGAGTCCAAGTTGCTTCCTTGTCCCTTAGAGATGGGTGAAAACTGGTCTTCAGCTTGTCTGTCGCTTGTCTTTTGTAAATGTCAACAAGTTTAGACATTGTTCGGACCAATAAGAATCTTGTCTTTTTTAAGTGTCAACATATATCATAACTCTAATAGCATGTGGATTTACATAATGATCATATTTATATTTATCATGTTGATTTATGTCTCGTTTTATGCTTCATGATTTGAATATATGTTTAAATGTTAGTTTTCATTAAGACTAGGATTTATACTTGTACATATAGTGGGCCACAAATAAACTTTTATATGTTTGGGCTTGAACGATTATTTGTACCCATTAGATGTGCTAGTATAGTCTAGTTTTGATGATTCATGCATTTAACTTATATTCCTATTTTATCCATGTTTTTCATGTTTCTATGTTTAACTTCATGTATATGTCTATCTTGTCCAAACTATTGTTTATACATATACATCCTTTGAGCCACGTGCCTTCATGCATATACATTTGTGGACTCGTTATGTTTTGGATATGTATGTATACTTTAGTTTGTACTTGACATACATATGCCTTGAAGAAATCGAGTTTTGATGATTTTCATGTTTTTGAGGAATATTGAGATTGAATGTCTATTTTCATGATTATTTGTGTCACATAACACTTGTACACTCACTTCATTTAAAATGTTTCTCATGATTATGTTTTTCATGAGTATGTATGGGCTTTATGGACTTCGAGTGTTTAGTGCCATGTGATTTACATGTATTTCATGAAATATAATTTTATTTTATTCCTTGCTTGAAGGATTTTGTACTAGTTTATAAGATTTCCCATTTAACTAGTTGCGAGATTCTTCGTTATAGTTGAGTTTTCAAACATACTATATTTTCAAACCTATTTTTGAAAACCCCTACCTTCCACAGGCGGTTGGATGGGCGACCATGCCTTGTATGCTTTATAGTGAAAATCATTTTAAACTTGAGCATGAAATGGGTGGTAGGTAATATGAGATATACTCTTGATATTATTGTTGTTTCAATTGGTATCATTGGATCTTTTCAATTGGTATCAATATTGACATTTTTGTATACTCATATTTTTTTGTGTATGTATGCTTTCAATTGGTATCATCTATTTTGATTGGTACTCATTTTTCATACACCTATACCTGTTTTATTTGTGCTTACTATATCCCTATATCTTTGAGCACAAATGTTATAAATGCTAAGCTTAATTTTTAAATGACTATCATGTTTCAATTGATTAGTTTTCAATTGATATTTTAAACACAAGCTTATACATCTTTTTAGTTGGTATTTCATAAAGGGGGAGAAAATTCGTATTTTTATCCTTCAATTGGTATTTTGTTTACCGTTGATTTCTACTCCCACACTTTATGTTGAAAATTGATTTTATTTTGGTATCATATGTTCTAAATGACAAATACTTACAATTGGTATCTTTTTGTATCAAGATGCTTATTTGAATACTTTAAATTGGTATCAAGATTTTATTTGTTTTCTCACAATTGGTATTAATGTCTTATTTTACTTTCAATTGGTATCTGTTTACTTTCATTTGGTATCTAAATGTACTACTTTGACACATTTTTAATTGGTATCAAATTTATTTTATTGAGAAAATTCCAAAATGTTTTAATAAGAAATATGAAAAATGTTTTGATTTATATTGCCTATATGCAAGGGGAGCTTAACATCTCTTCTACATATAGATTCATGTTGTGTGTATCCTATATTGAGGAGCTTGATAACTCTTCTTTATGTGGTACACGTGTGTAGGGGGAGCTTCACATCTCCTCTTATACATTGCATATTATGTGTAATGTGAATTAGGGCTTGTCATCCCTTCTTCATGTAATGCATATATGTAGGGAAGTTAACTTAGCCTCTTCCTCTTCATGAATGTATATCGCATATATCTATTTATTGATTTGTTTGTTTGACCCCTTAGTGAATTCTTTGTTTCGTACAAAAAGGGGGAGAAGAATTTATTGATTTGTTTTTACTTTGACCCCTTATTGATGATTGACAAAAAGGGGGAGAAGTATTTGGTATATATATGCATGTTTTAAGGATTTATGTTTATGCATATATGTTTTGTATTGTTTTGCAAATAGGAGAAAAAGAATTTGATGTGTTTCATGCTTGTTTATGCATGTTTATCTCCTTGTATTTGCATACATGTTTATGAGCTTTCATTGCATATTTATTGTTTATTGGTATGCATGAGTTAAGAGGGAGCTTCTTTGAAGCTTAACTTTAATCCATGCATATATAACTCCATGAGTTTTGTCATCATCAAAAAGGGGGAGATTGTTGGCCCAGGGGCCTTCCACTCTAGTTTTGATGATGATTAACTCATGTAGTTATGTTTACTAATTATCTTGTGATGTTTAGTTTCAGATCATTAATCAAGATATTAGTTGGTGATTGCTTCAACAAAGGAGTTTTGAAGCCTTTCACATGGTGATTCCAGAGCCCGAGCAAAAAGATCATACATAACACTCGTTGGAGTCTAGCTCGGTGGATCACGGTTTGGATCGAGTCGACTTGAAGATGGAGATCGTCAAGAAGACTTAGGTATCCTAGTTTAGTTTGTGTTTTAGATCCATGTGTAAAGATTAGATAGTGTGATATGCTCAAGTTCACAACACACACACGTTTCATGTTTTGATTTTGGTTTTCAGTTTGATTGGTTTAACCGATCTTGGTTTTCATGAATAGATAAGTATCAAAACAAGTTTTCATGTTTATGTATATTAGATATGTTCTATATATACATGTATGCTTCATGTCTTAAATAAACTTAAGTTTGATATGCCTATTCATGAGGTTTGGTGTTTTGTGTTTTAACAAAACATATTTTTGGAATTAAAGACAAAAATAATGATATGTATATGTTTCATGTATATTGGACCTATGTCCATATGCAACATATTTTAAAATGATTAAGTATCATGTTTTTGTATTTGGATAAGTTTTGGACAAAGTTCATTTGAAAAATCAAAGTTTGGAAAAATACAGGTTTTGGTTTTCGGAAATATTTGTAAGACACAAAAATGGTTCAAAATGTTTGATATGTGTCTTGAAATTTTTATCACATGTTTGTATATCAATGAAAAATGATAAAACTATTTTTGTGAAATTTTAGAAGATTTATGGGATTTATTAGAATATTTTTTAACCCAGTTTTCTGACCCAAATTGCCTTCTGCCAGCCTCTGGCGGTCGACCGGGCCGGTCGACCAGACCCAGAGTCGGTCGACCGGGTCGGTCGACCGACGTGCACAGACCTGTGCACGTTGGCCAGGTTCCTGGGCCGGTCGACCGAGCGGTCGACCGGCCAGAGAGCTTTGCTCTCTGTTTTTTGACGGTCGACCGACCGGTCGACCGCGGGCTTCCAACGGTCATAAATATGACCGTTGGCGGTCGACCGGACGGTCGACCGCTAGCCGCCAGGACTGACAAACAGTCCCAACGGCTAGTTTTTGTTGGTGGGCTATTTAAGCCCCATTTCTTTGGGATTTTGGTAAGATTTTTCAGAGCAAAAACTTCCCTATTTTTTGATATTCAAAGCAAGTTTTCAAAAGTGTTTAAAGAGCAAAAGGATCCATCTTATTTGTTTTAAGTGTTTTGTTTTATTTCAAAGAAATTAGGGTTTGGGAATTAGTTTGATCTAAAATTTCTATATCTATTTTGGAGTTTTCCCAAGAGAATTTCTTTGATCAAAACACTTGTTTTTCCACACTTGAGCTATATCTCCTATCCTATTCTATTAGGATCATTTATTTGTGGGAAAAGAGATTGTTTGTGGTTGAAAGATACCACCAAGTTGTAAACCCTTGCTTTGTTGATATCCCTCTTTGGTAGAGGTGGATTTGGATTGTGGGGTGCTCCCTCTTTGATAGAGGTTGAGGTTGTGGTTTACTCCCTCTTGGTGAGGTGGAGTTGGTTGGTATTTGTTTCCCTCTTCGGTAGAGGTGGATTGTGCTTGTATCCCTCTTCGGTAGAGGTGGATTTGGTTGTTTTGGTGGAGTTCGGTACTCCGGTCTTCGGTAGACCATTTGTATTGCCTCGGTGGAGGTTGTATTGGTTGAGAGAGGAGTTCGGTACTCCCGGTTGTTGTTGTACAAAATCCTCGGTGGAGGTTCCCTGGGTGGGAGTCCTAGGTGGACAAGTTAGTGGATTAGAAATCCTTCTCGGTGAAGGCGGGGACGTAGAGCTCGGTGCTCGAACCTCGAAACACATCTTGTTGTTTGCGTTTGATCCATTGACTCTTAACTCTCTCTCTCTCTCTCTCTTTATTTGTGTTGTGCATTGCATCATTCATATTGTCATATCTTATATGCTTGTGTTGTGCCTTGCATTGATTCATATTGCCTATATCTATATGCTTGGTTGTGTTTGCTTGTGTGCCTCACTTGTGCTTAACCACGAGAGCTTCATATAGCGCCTCAACTCTTATTCAGAGGAATCAAGAGGAGTTAGTCCAGAGCCCTTCACGGGGAATTCGGCTACACTCGTTGGTTGCACTAAGTGTTATTGCAAATTAGTTTTGTAATTCCGCATTTAGTTTTTAGATTAGCCTTATCACCTATTCACCCCCCCTCTAGGTGATTTCACGTATCACAGTATCAGTACTCGATACGGCGTACAAAATTGATTTGACCTTCTTGGTAGTCAGATTGAGCCGATTTTAGTTTCAGATATTATTTTCCATATTTTAGATTTTTCAGAATTTTTCGAAAATTTTCTGGATTATTTTGGAAAATCTCCGTAGTCGGTGTCCACCGATACCGATAATCAGCTCTACGATTTTTAATTCACAAATGGAGTTGAATTTGGAGAATCTATTTTTACCTTGTGTCTTAAAATCGTATTAGCTACGTTCTGATATTTTTGGAGATTTTCTGAATTTATCAAAAATCCGGCCAAACCGGTGTTGCCTAGTACCGGCGAAACCTTCCAAGATTTTTAATTTGAGAACCAGTCTGAATTTATTCAAACCATTTTCATATTATGTCTCAAGATAATATTCTCTATTTTATATAATTTTTCAGGACTGTTTGGAACTAGTCAAAATTTGACCTAATTAAATAATATTAAATAAATTCTTTTATTCTTTCCTTCTTCTCTTTCTCCCCATGCTCTGGATTTTTCCAACCGCCCTTATTTCCACCGCCTACCCATCCACCAGCTCTCTCTCCCCCTACATAAAACTCCCTCTCCATCTCTCTCTCTCAAAAACCTCTCTCTCTCTCTCTCTCTCTTTCTCCTTTAAACTCTCCCTCTCTCTCTCATGCATATCTCCCTCTCTCTCCCACTCACTGTTCCGGCCAGGAGACCTGTCCTCTGGCCAGAAGGCCGGTGGCCGCGCCGTCGCGCCACCCCTCCTCCTCTTCTTCTCCTTCTTCTTCTCCTTTCCTTTTCTTCTTCTTTTTCTTTTTCTTCTCCTTCTTCTTCCTGTTTTTCTTCTCTTTCTTTCTCTCTCTCTTTCTCTCCCTCTCTCTCTCTCACTGATCGCCATCGGCGGGTCTTCCTCGCCAACGGCCAGCTCCGCTGGCCGGCCACGGCGTGCAGCAGCGAACGCTATTGTCGCTGCTGTTGTTTTGTTGGGTTCGGGTGTAAACCCGAACCCAATAACCTTATTGGGTTGGGTTTTGGATATAAACCCGACCCGGTAACCCTTAACCCATTACCCATCTTAACTTAAGTATAATGGGTTTGGGTTTTGGATCCAAACCTGACCCAATATCAGCCCAAACCCGCTTCTAACCCAATAAAGGTACTTTTTCATAAATCCCCATGTTATATAATACTTATTGCATTTTAAACCTTCTTAATTACATATTTAACCCATTTCTATTACTTTTAGTGTTCGGGCGATATCTGGAGCATCCGGACTCCGAATTGGACGATCCTGGAACCGTTGCGATTGTGGGAAAGAGAGCTACCTTCCCATTGCTAGTTTGTGAGTGCTTTTCTTTTATAAATTATATTTTATTATGTTGGTTGACTTCATTTAATAAATCTAGATTATCAGTAAATTATTATAATTATTAATTATAAAAATGTAATTGTTGGTAAATCCCTGTAATTAAAACATACATGATTGTTCTGTAAATATAATAGATAACCATATGAACGTGACTCACACTGCACACCATAACTACATGCACTCGTATTATCATTACACGAACATTCTCATACATTGGACATTGCAGTTTGGATAAATACCCAGTACACTAGATATTGTTTCCATGTACAAGTATCACTGTTACTCAGACACTGATACACATGACACTATTATAGCAGGTTCATGAATCACTGATATATGAATACGATATTACACGTACCACAATACTTACTTATTCATGTCCCACCAATATATATAGATACACCAATTCACTGGACACCGTCATTTCATCTATTGGTATCATCGTTACATAGATGTTTGGTACACAGTTACATCATGTTCACAAATCACTGTTACATATATGTACCAGTATACATGCATTGATTGGATTGTTTCTATATTCTTGTTATATGGATCACCGTTCATAGTACATGTATTATTGGAGCATGTATATTCTTGTATTCTCGTTACATGATTATTTTCCGTTACTGATATTGATATTCTCGTTACTGGTCATATGAGCTGTTGATATGGGATACGTGGAATCCCACATCTATTGTTTCTCGTTTCCCGTTATCTTGTTTTATACTATTAACAGACTCATGTCCTGTTATCATGTTACATGTACCATGTACTATTCTTATTCCTGATACTCTGTGTACATTAAATGTGTTACATATAACATGGGGTTGGGAGAGACTTGACGGTTGACTAGATCTTATCAGGTGGATGTCTGGATTCATTGTTTTCCCCACTGTAGGGGACAGGGTAGTGCTGGCTACCCAGCGTTATAGCTCATGAGCTCCCGTTTTCCGTTATGTTATTTACTTATGGAGCTCCCGTTTCCTGTTACTTGTTTCACCCTAGCGGGTTGGCCCTGGTCTCAGCAGCCAGATAGTCTTAATAAGGCCGTGATCCCGGTATGCACCAGATACATACACTCGATTGGAGCTCCTTGACTATTTGGTTTTCAATTAACATAATAAAAATGTATAAACAATAGTAACGACAGGACCACCTGTTATTTGGTCACTCTTTCGTTTGGATAATGGTACCCGTATGACATGTCCGGATGGGTTCGACTGGAGTTGTAATACCCCGTTCCCGGAATACGTACTTAATTGCGTATTCAGTTTTTCGATCGTATTTTTCGATTTACTTCCCGTATTTGACCAATTTCAATTTCAAATATCATTTTCTAATATATTAGATTTTATGTGAATTTCTGGAATTTTCTAGAATTAAAATGAATTTCTTCAAAACCGGTGTCGACCAGTGCCACTGATCGATTCCTGAATTTCTATCTTACAAACTGTTTAGAATTTCTCAAAGAGTCTTTAGACATTTCTTCTTAGAGTAATATTTCCTACCTAAATCCTTTTTCTGGAGATTTTACGAATTTATGGATATCCCACCGGAGTCGGCAGAAGACTGATTCCAGTATTTTTATTTTACAATCAGTTAGGAATTTCAAGATGGCCCTTTAGGCATTATTCCTTAAAATCATATTTTCTACCTACATTCTTTTTCTGAGGATTTATTGATTTTATGAAATTCCAACGGAGTCGGTAGGTAACTGATTCCGGGATTTTTAGTTTTAAAACTATAAAGTATTTCTTAAAAAGGATTTCACTATTATTCTTAATATAATATTATGGATTTTTGATATTTATTTCGGGTCGTTCCGAGATACTTGAATTTCGGACGATTCCGGTATTTTCCCGAAAGATTTCCGCATCCACGACTCAATCCCGGGTATCTGTCCTTCCAATATTTTCACATTCTGATTCCAAGAAAATATCTTCTCTTATTCATTTCTTTTCCTATTTTCTTTTTCCTTTAATTCTCCACCACAAATTCCTTTAGCTTCCTCCATAAGCTTCCATTTTCATCCACACATTTTCCACCAATCTCCACCACACAAATCTCCACCTCACCCTCCACCTCACCACTTCCACACACTTCTTCTCCACCTCACCCCCTCACATGGCAAGCTCCTATTGGCCAAGAGAAACACCTCATCATCCCCACTTTGCAATTAAGTCCCTCTCTTTTGTTTAATTGCAACTCCTTCACAAATCCAAAACTCTATAAATACCCTTCCTTCTCCATTTCATTTCTCTTCTCTCTCTTCACCACTTCACAAGATATTAGCCTCCATCACAAACTCTCTTCATCTCAACCACCACAACCACCACCACACCAACTTCAACTTCTTCTTCTTCCTCCCTCTCCATGGAAACCACCACAAATTCCAAAGCTTCCACCTTTCCTTTACTTTCTCCAAAACTACCACCACCATCAAAAATCCTCCACCAAACCAACACCCCATCACCACCTCAAGGGCCGGCCGCCCTCCTTGGCTAGGGGCCGAGCCCCTCTTCTCCGGCAACACCTCCGGTGTCCATTCCGATGATCTTTCCGGCGACTTTTTCGGTGACAACTTCACCATCTACTCCAAACACCTCCACCTTCACTCCCTCCCTTCTCTTGCCATGGCCGGCCACCTCCAAGATCACCACCAAGGGGTGGCGCACCACCCCTAGGCCGGCGGCCTTCCAAAGGGCAAAGCCCTTCCCTTTGCCCACTTGGTGTTTATCCTCTCCCGGGGATTCCAACACGCGAGTAGCGCTTTAGGCGAGTATTCTTACTCGCTACCTTCTTGCTTCTTATTTCATTGATTCGCTTCATGTTTTCATATACTTCATGTCATATATCTTTTACCGTTTTCATACTATGCGTGGCCGACCCTTCGTGGTCGTTGACTTCTGAGTTTCTCCTATGATTGCCATGCTATTATTTCAGACTTGTTATTGCTTTAGTCTTGTTAATTTCATGTTTCCTTTTAACACATGTATATCACCTGATATCTAGTGTTATCACCTGACCACCTGACATGTTATTAGTTGGCAAGACCCCGTGTCATGACTTGACTTAGCATCAGACTATTACTTTCTCTTGCCACGACTTAACCGGACTATTATCACCACTTGGCATATTTGGTTACTTGATGTATATCACCATTTTGTCATGCTATCTCTTTACAACAAGGCATGACACACTTGACATTGTATAATTATCTCGATAATGGGAATGTAGTACCTGATCACTTGCTATGTCTTACATTTCTGATTACATTTATGATTACAGTTCTGACTACATGTATGATTACAGTTATGATCCTACTCATTCCCATAATCAGATAATTATAATAATAAACTATAAAAAGGACAACTTGTATGGGTATGGGAGGAAGTGATGGATGCCGGAATGATACTCTTGCTTATAGTGATGGGATACAAGTATATATATATACACGTATATATATATACATAGGTGAAAGTTATATGTCATTACATTACATTTAGGGGGACTTTGGGCCTCCAAAGCTGGTTCCAGGTGTATGGAAACCACTATAAGAAGGGATATCAGTTCTCCATCTACTTCCGTTAACAACCCTCGCCTAGCTATATATGGATGTATGTGAGTTGGGATGCATACCAAGACACATACCGAGATATATGAGTTGGACGAGTAATAATAATAATAAGTAGACGTTGTCTATGGATGTCAGTTATGGTTCCTGTTATAGTTTCCGTTATGTGCACCTGTTATGATATCCGTCTTAGTTCCGGTTATGACTTATGGTATCCGTGTTATGGATCCTTGACTATTATTGTTATGTATTCTTGGCTAGACCATAGTTTGATATTGCAACTCTGATTCTATACGCTTGGATATTCGGTGGCATGAGACAAAAGGTATATATATGAGGGTTTCCTTGTTTGGATTATTCCTTCGACGTACTAGTCTCATGGGAGCGTAACCTAAGCGTATAAAATCACTTTTGCTTATAATCATCTTTATATCGGATTTCCTGTTTTATGCTTATTATGTCATACCTGTTCTAACCTATCTGCCTCATGAGTACTTCTTACTTGGTATCATTTGCACACTTGTGCTCATCCTGCTTCGCCACTTGGCATTGTATCATACTCGCCTGGGGAGTGTCACTGACTCCCCTGGACCTCACGTCCAGGTCATGGAGCTAGGAGCGTATGGATTCTCCCAGCTGCTGACCAGAGTAGCGCAGCGGCAGCGTGGACCTCCAGCTGACCTTCGGAGCTCCATCCTTCCAGGCCCCCTGTGTGCCTCTCGAGTTCCCATGTGTAAACTCGTGAGTGCCTTTTATACTGTTCATTCATGTATATTCCTTGTATTCTCGCATTTGCGCATACTAGTGATATGATATTCATGTAATATTGTAATCACTCTGGTGATAACTCTGTGATTGTATTTATGTGTTGGAATGTATAATGCACCATTTGCTTCCGTACTCTGATTCTTGTCTGTACTGATGCTTAGCGTATATACGGGAAGGTACTTCGACTTACGTATATACGTTGCAGTGACGTCCCCGTATTCGTGGGAATCGGGGCGTTACAAGTTGGTATCAGAGCCTAGGCTCTGGACATCTTCAGTACGTCCAGAAGGCAACTCAATAGTAAAGAGATTTGCAACTGGAACACATGAGTCTTGGTTATACATTCCAACTACAAGTACAGAGTTATCTATTTCTTGACCATCTTTCCTTTGATTCCTAGATCCTTTCCATATCCTTTCCCTGTTTTGGTTTTATGAAGCCTTTATTCCAGCCTTGTCCCCTTTGTATTCAATTTAACCCCTTAACGAAATTGCGAGGACGCAATTTTTGTAAGGTGGGTAGATTGTAATACCCCGTTCCGGAATACGTACTTAATTGCGTATTCAGTTTTTCGATCGTATTTTTCGATTTACTTCCCGTATTTGACCAATTTCAATTTCAAATATCATTTTCTAATATATTAGATTTTATGTGAATTTCTGGAATTTTCTAGAATTAAAATGAATTTCTTCAAAACCGGTGTCGACCAGTGCCACTGATCGATTCCTGAATTTCTATCTTACAAACTGTTTAGAATTTCTCAAAGAGTCTTTAGACATTTCTTCTTAGAGTAATATTTCCTACCTAAATCCTTTTTCTGGAGATTTTACGAATTTATGGATATCCCACCGGAGTCGGCAGAAGACTGATTCCAGTATTTTTATTTTACAATCAGTTAGGAATTTCAAGATGGCCCTTTAGGCATTATTCCTTAAAATCATATTTTCTACCTACATTCTTTTTCTGAGGATTTATTGATTTTATGAAAATTCCAACGGAGTCGGTAGGTAACTGATTCCGGGATTTTTAGTTTTAAAACTATAAAGTATTTCTTAAAAAGGATTTCACTATTATTCTTAATATAATATTATGGATTTTTGATATTTATTTCGGGTCGTTCCGAGATACTTGAATTTCGGACGATTCCGGTATTTTCCCGAAAGATTTCCGCATCCACGACTCAATCCCGGGTATCTGTCCTTCCAATATTTTCACATTCTGATTCCAAGAAAATATCTTCTCTTATTCATTTCTTTTCCTATTTTCTTTTTCCTTTAATTCTCCACCACAAATTCCTTTAGCTTCCTCCATAAGCTTCCATTTTCATCCACACATTTTCCACCAATCTCCACCACACAAATCTCCACCTCACCCTCCACCTCACCACTTCCACACACTTCTTCTCCACCTCACCCCCTCACATGGCAAGCTCCTATTGGCCAAGAGAAACACCTCATCATCCCCACTTTGCAATTAAGTCCCTCTCTTTTGTTTAATTGCAACTCCTTCACAAATCCAAAACTCTATAAATACCCTTCCTTCTCCATTTCATTTCTCTTCTCTCTCTTCACCACTTCACCAAGATATTAGCCTCCATCACAAACTCTCTTCATCTCAACCACCACAACCACCACCACACCAACTTCAACTTCTTCTTCTTCCTCCCTCTCCATGGAAACCACCACAAATTCCAAAGCTTCCACCTTTCCTTTACTTTCTCCAAAACTACCACCACCATCAAAAATCCTCCACCAAACCAACACCCCATCACCACCTCAAGGGCCGGCCGCCCTCCTTGGCTAGGGGCCGAGCCCCTCTTCTCCGGCAACACCTCCGGTGTCCATTCCGATGATCTTTCCGGCGACTTTTTCGGTGACAACTTCACCATCTACTCCAAACACCTCCACCTTCACTCCCTCCCCTCTCTTGCCATGGCCGGCCACCTCCAAGATCACCACCAAGGGGTGGCGCACCACCCCTAGGCCGGCGGCCTTCCAAAGGGCAAAGCCCTTCCCTTTGCCCACTTGGTGTTTATCCTCTCCCGGGGATTCCAACACGCGAGTAGCGCTTTAGGCGAGTATTCTTACTCGCTACCTTCTTGCTTCTTATTTCATTGATTCGCTTCATGTTTTCATATACTTCATGTCATATATCTTTTACCGTTTTCATACTATGCGTGGCCGACCCTTCGTGGTCGTTGACTTCTGAGTTTCTCCTATGATTGCCATGCTATTATTTCAGACTTGTTATTGCTTTAGTCTTGTTAATTTCATGTTTCCTTTTAACACATGTATATCACCTGATATCTAGTGTTATCACCTGACCACCTGACATGTTATTAGTTGGCAAGACCCCGTGTCATGACTTGACTTAGCATCAGACTATTACTTTCTCTTGCCACGACTTAACCGGACTATTATCACCACTTGGCATATTTGGTTACTTGATGTATATCACCATTTTGTCATGCTATCTCTTTACAACAAGGCATGACACACTTGACATTGTATAATTATCTCGATAATGGGAATGTAGTACCTGATCACTTGCTATGTCTTACATTTCTGATTACATTTATGATTACAGTTCTGACTACATGTATGATTACAGTTATGATCCTACTCATTCCCATAATCAGATAATTATAATAATAAACTATAAAAAGGACAACTTGTATGGGTATGGGAGGAAGTGATGGATGCCGGAATGATACTCTTGCTTATAGTGATGGGATACAAGTATATATATATACACGTATATATATATACATAGGTGAAAGTTATATGTCATTACATTACATTTAGGGGGACTTTGGGCCTCCAAAGCTGGTTCCAGGTGTATGGAAACCACTATAAGAAGGGATATCAGTTCTCCATCTACTTCCGTTAACAACCCTCGCCTAGCTATATATGGATGTATGTGAGTTGGGATGCATACCAAGACACATACCGAGATATATGAGTTGGACGAGTAATAATAATAATAAGTAGACGTTGTCTATGGATGTCAGTTATGGTTCCTGTTAAAGTTTCCGTTATGTGCACCTGTTATGATATCCGTCTTAGTTCCGGTTATGACTTATGGTATCCGTGTTATGGATCCTTGACTATTATTGTTATGTATTCTTGGCTAGACCATAGTTTGATATTGCAACTCTGATTCTATACGCTTGGATATTCGGTGGCATGAGACAAAAGGTATATATATGAGGGTTCCTTGTTTGGATTATTCCTTCGACGTACTAGTCTCATGGGAGCGTAACCTAAGCGTATAAAATCACTTTTGCTTATAATCATCTTTATATCGGATTTCCTGTTTTATGCTTATTATGTCATACCTGTTCTAACCTATCTGCCTCATGAGTACTTCTTACTTGGTATCATTTGCACACTTGTGCTCATCCTGCTTCGCCACTTGGCATTGTATCATACTCGCCTGGGGAGTGTCACTGACTCCCCTGGACCTCACGTCCAGGTCATGGAGCTAGGAGCGTATGGATTCTCCCAGCTGCTGACCAGAGTAGCGCAGCGGCAGCGTGGACCTCCAGCTGACCTTCGGAGCTCCATCCTTCCAGGCCCCCTGTGTGCCTCTCGAGTTCCCATGTGTAAACTCGTGAGTGCCTTTTATACTGTTCATTCATGTATATTCCTTGTATTCTCGCATTTGCGCATACTAGTGATATGATATTCATGTAATATTGTAATCACTCTGGTGATAACTCTGTGATTGTATTTATGTGTTGGAATGTATAATGCACCATTTGCTTCCGTACTCTGATTCTTGTCTGTACTGATGCTTAGCGTATATACGGGAAGGTACTTCGACTTACGTATATACGTTGCAGTGACGTCCCCGTATTCGTGGGAATCGGGGCGTTACAGGAGTACGGGCTCCTGTATGAACTGCCAGTGGTATGGGACACTGGAAGAGATTGATTAAAATACCAGGTGGTACTGATTGTTATTATTGTAATTAACATGACTTGCTCTGATACATGTATCCTATTGTGTAGTTGCACTTGTTACTATTCCTGATAATTTATCCACTATCATGTTACCTGTATACTTTGCTACATTACCTGATACTTGTTACACTTCATGTGGTGACACACTATTCATGTACACGTATACCTTGCATTGCATACCTTTTGTTCCTGTATATCCTATAGACACTATTCCCGTATACTCACATCGCTATAGAATGGTTGCATACTTCATCTACATGTTCACATGCATCACGTCAACAATGTTTATTATATATAAACTGGAGACTATTGTAGACATGACCCGATGATAACATGCTAGTTGGTGATGGTATTAAAATATGACATTCTTATATTTCTACTGCTTATTAAATTCCTGTTATATAGTATCACTGATACATAAACATATATTATATATTATTATCGTGCTTGTATTATTATAGTACATATTACTGCCTCCTTCATTTTATCACTCACTAGGTAACTTTCTGACGACCCTGGGTTTGCGTGCCCAGGTTGGAGATCCAAGTTATCGTCATGTTAGATATGTTATTGGATTCACATGGGAGACTCATCATCGAGACCATTCATAGGTATCTTTGTGATTTATTTCTGTTATCTTATTTATCCCTATTTTCATATCTATTATGATCACTAACATCTTTCTGCAGATATTCTTGTACTTATTTAATGCTGGAACTCTTGTATATATGGAGGCTATATCCTATACTGAGGCTTAGCGTACGTACGTGAGGATATCTCCGCCCTGCGTATGTACGTCGCCATAACATCCCCGTACCTGCGGGATCGGGGCGTTACAGAGTGGTATCAGAGCCTAGGTTCACACCTGGTGTGGGTAACCACCTGGGTTAATGCTCGGGCTCTTACCAACAGTACAATCAGATTCAGATTAGAGCTCATCTGTATCTGAATTTAGGGATTCCAGCTATGAGTACAAGAATGTCGTTTCCTTGAAATTCATTCATCGATGCTTTTCTATTCCCTCATTTCTGTGATCAATTAGAATACTCTGATTTTCTTCTTGCTTTCTCTTCATCCTATTGCTTCCAAATTCGTTAGCTTTAGTTCACTATACCAATTCTCCACCCTGTTGTCACGATACCAATTCTCCACCTTGCTGTCACTATCGATATCAGAATGCGCAGCGGAAGCATCGTGGGCCCGTAGCATTCAAGCTTTATGACTGTACATATTGTTCTTCTACTTGAATTGAAATTTTGAGGACGAAATTTTTTGTAAGGTGGGGAGAAATGTAACCCCTTGATCCCTGATGTAGTATCACAGTATCAGTACTCGATCGGTGTACATAATTGATTTGACCTTTCTGGTAGTCAGATTGAGCCGATTTCAGTTTCAGATATTATTTTCCAATATTTTAGATTTTTCAGAATTTTTTGGAATTTTCTAGATTATTTTGGAAAATCTCCGTAGTCGGTGTCGACCGATACCGATAATCAGCTCTACGATTTTTAACTCACAAATAGAGTTGAATTTAGAGAATCTATTTTTACTTTGTGTCTTAGAATTATATTAGCTATATTCTGATATTTTTGGGGATTTTTCTGAATTTATCAAAAATCCAGTCAAACCGGTGTCACCTAGTACCGGCGAAATCTTCCAGGATTTTTAATTTAGAAATCAGACTGAATTTCTTCAAACAGTTTTCAATTACGTCTTAAGATAATATTCTCTATTTTATATAATTTTTCAGAACAGTTTGGAACTAGTCAAAATTTGACCTAATTAAATAATATTAAATAAATTCTTTTATTCTTTCCTTCTTCTCTTTCTCCCCATGCTCTGGATTTTTCCAACTACTTTATTTCCACCGCCTACCCATCCACCGCCTCTCTCTCCCCCTACATAAAACCCCCTCTCCATTTCTCTCTCTCAAAAACCACTCTCTCTCTTTCTCCTTTAAACTCTCTCTATCTCTCTTCCTCTCTCTACCCCTCTCACGCATATCTCTCTCTCTCCCCCCTCTCTCTCCCACTCACTGTTCCGGCCAGGGGGCCTATCCTCCACCTAGACGGCCGGTGGCTGCGCCGCCGCGCCACCCCTCCTCCTTTTCTTCTCCTTCTTCTTCTCCTTTCCTTTTCTTCTTCTTTTTCTTTTTCATCTCCTTCTTCTTCCTGTTTTTCTTCTCTCTTCTCTCTCTCTCTCTCTCTCTCTCTCTCTCTTTCTTTTTTTCTCCTTCTCTCTCTCACGACCGCCGCCGGCGGGTCTTCCTCGCCGTCGGCCAGCTCTGCTGGCCGGCCACGCGTGCAGCAGCGAGCGCTGCTGCCGCTGCTGTTGTTTTGTTGGGTTCGGGTGTAAACCCGAACCAAATAACCTTATTGGGTTGGGTTTTGGATATAAACCCGACTCGATAACCCTTAACCCATTACCCATCTAACTAAAGTATAATGGGTTTGGGTTTTGGATCCAAACCCGACCCAATATCAGCCCAAACCCGCTTCTAACCCAATAAAGGTACTTTTCCATAAATCCCCCTGTTATATAATACTTATTGCATTTTAAACCTTCTTAATTACATATTTAACCCATTTTTATTACTTTTAGTGTTCGGGCGATATCTGGAGCATCCGGACTCTGAATTGGACGATCCTAGAACTGTTGCGATTGTGGAAAAGAGAGCTACCTTCCCATTTCTAGTTCGTGAGTGCTTTTCTTTTATAAATTATATTTTATTATGTTGGTTGACTTCATTTAATAAATCTAGATTATCAGTAAATCATTATAATTATTAATTATAAAATGTAATTGTTGGTAAATCCCTATAATTAAAACATACATGATTGTTCTGTAAATATAATAGATAACCATATGAACGTGACTCACACTGCACACCATGATTACATGCACTCGTATTATCATTACACGAACATTCTCATACATTGGACATTGCAGTTGGATAAATACCCAGTACACTAGATACTGTTTCCATGTACAAGTATCACTGTTACTCAGACACTGATACACATGATACTATTATAGCAGGTTCATGAATCACTGATATATGGATAGGATATTACACTTACCACAATACTTACTTATTCATGTCCCACCAATATATATAGATACACCAATTCACTGGACACCGTCATTTCATCTATTGGTATCATCGTTACATAGATGTTTGGTACACAGTTACATCATGTTCACAAATCACTGTTACATATAAGTACCAGTATACATGCATTGATTGGATTGTTTCTATATTCTTGTTATATGGATCACCGTTCATAGTACATGTATTATTGGAGCATGTATATTCTTGTATTCTCGTTACATGATTATTTCCCGTTACTGATATTGATATTCTCGTTACTGGACATATGAGCTGTTGATATGCGATATGTGGAATCCCACATCTATTGTTTCTCGTTTCCGTTATCTTGTTTTATACTATTAACAGACTCATGTCCTGTTATCATGTTACATGTACCATGTACTGTTCTTATTCCTGATACTCTGTGTACATTAAATGTGTTACATATAACATGGGGTTGGGAGAGACTTGACGGTTGACTAGATCTTATCGGGTGGATGTCTGGATTCATTATTTTTCCCACTGTAAGGGACAGGGTAGTGCTGGCTACCCAGCGTTATAGCTCATGAGCTCCCGTTTTCCGTTATGTTATTTACTTATGGAGCTCCCGTTTCTTGTTACTTGTTTCACCCTAGCGGGTTGGCCCTGGTCTCAGCAGCCAGATAGTCTTAATAAGGCCGTGATCCCGGGTATGCACCAGATACATACACTCGATTGGAGCTCCTTGACCATTGGGTTTTCAATTAACATAATAAAAATGTATAAACAATAGTAACGACAGGACCACCTGTTATTTGGTCACTCTTTCGTTTGGATAATGGTACCCGTATGACATGTCCGGATGGGTTCGACTGGAGTACGGGCTCCAGTATGAACTGTCAGTGGTATGAGACACTGGAAGAGATTGATTAAAATATCAGATGGTACTGATTGTTATTATTGTAAATCATGACTTGCTCTGATACATGTATCCTATTGTGTAGTTGTACTTATTACTATTCCTGATAATTTATCCACTATCATGTTACCTGTATACTTTGCTACATTACCTGATACTTGTTACACTTCATGTGGTGACACACTATTCATGTACACGTATACCTTGCATTGCATACCTTTTGTTCCTGTATATCCTATAGACACTATTCCCGTATACTCACATCGCTATAAAATGGTTGCATACTTCATCTACATTTCACATGCATCACGTCAACAATGTTTATTATATATAAAACTGGAGACTATTGTAGACATGACCCGATGATAACATGCTAGTTTGTGATGGTATTAAAATATGACATTCTTATATTTCTACTGCTTATTAAATTCCCGTTTTATAGTATCACTGATACATAAACATGTATTATAAATTATTATCGTGCTTGTATTACTATAGTACATATTACTGCCTCCTTCATTTTATCACTCGCCAGGTCGCTTTCAGACGACCCTGGGTTTGCGTGCTCAGGTTGGAGATCCGAGTTATCGTCCTGTTAGATATGTCATTGATTCACATGGGAGACTCATCATCGAGACCATTCATAGGTATCTTTGTGATTTGTTTCTGTTATCTTATTTATCCCTGTTTTCATATCTATTATGATCACTAACATCTTTCTGCAGATATTCTTGTACTTATTTAATACTGGAACTCTTGTATATATGGAGGCTATATCCTGTACTGAGGCTTAGCGTACGTACGTGAGGGTTTCTCTGCCCTGCGTATGTACATCGCCATAACGTCCCCGTACCTGCGGGATTAGGGCTTTACAAAAATCTTAATAATCATACATTAATCCAAACTCCAAAAAAATCTCAAAAAAATTAAATAAAAAATTACTCTAAATAAATCTCGACGAAGCCCTGCACCACTTCATCCTCTATGAGCACTGCACGAGAAGCTGGGGGAGACGAGCCTTGCACGAGGAGCTCAATGTAGCCTTGACGAAGGGGACGAGCTCCACGCCGGAGCTGCCACGATCTTCACGGATCAAGGGTTCGCGGATCTCACCGGAGCTCACAAAGCTGCGATCGGGGACGGCTTGGAGGTGGCTTGGGGGCAAATCTCACTGAAGCTCCTATGATCTTCATGGAGATCGCCGGAGTTGTTGCGATCTTCACAGATCGGGGGCAGATCGGGGGCTCATGGAGCTTGCTGCGATCGGAGAGGCTCAGGAAGTTCGCTAGGCTCGCCACATCTTCACAGAGATCGCTCATCTTCTTCTTCCTCTTCTTCCTTCCCTCCCCCTCTCTCCTCTCTCCTTCTTTATTAAAATTGGACAGATTTGACAGAGGGGTTTTTGGGACTTTTAACCGCCCACAATCACCCATGTGCATACAACCAATGTACACAGGGATTCAGAAGCACAAATACTGGTATCGAGGGACTTTTTAACACACTTTGTTACTGCAGGGAGTTTTGCCATAACTCAAACGCCGTGGGGACCTAAAAGCAATTTTCCCTTTTTTATTATTTTTTCTTTTCCCCCCTTTTCTTTATTTTCTATTTTCTATTTCTTCTACCGGCAACTGGTGCACGTGAGATGCACGTGAAGAAAAGATCCCTGGAATTCAGTCTTTTCCCCTTATTGATGTTTAAGAGATTGAATAGTTTTAGAATTAATATTGAACTGATTTTGTTTCAATGTAGTCGGATTTGTTTTATCAAGTGTGGTAAAGTCTCTTTACGCTAGGCAAGAGGTATGGAGTTCAAATCTTGCTTATATCAAGTTACGACTTATTTCTCACAAAAAAAGTAGAATTATTGGTGATAGATTATTTGTCTTCTTGTAGCAAATACAATGGAATAAACATGTTATCCAAATATTCAATTTAATATCCACATTTGACGAGAATCAATTAAATTCGCACCAAATGCTTACCCTAACTGACTTGTTTGCTTACTGTATTGGTCAGATTGTGACCCTTTTCAAGATCGTGACATGTGTCCCATCATATCAGAAGTGTCTCAAGCGAACAACAAACTCGTCACATCAGTTGGCCCATTGTGGGTCTAAGGAGAAAACCTTAGGCCTTGCTCCGAGTCTACACTCGACCCGAGGTCGACCCGAGATATCTCTCTGACATCCGCAACTGCCAGGTCCCTCTCCGACTATATCTATCCAGGATCATTCACCCGAATATTCAACTAGGGTGGAACCATTCCATTAATCGGAGGCACTGACCCCCACAGCAAAGGCCCTCCGCGAAGACTCCCGCCTTCATGTTGGATACAGCTCAGCTGTACGATTCCCTGATTTAAGGAGTCAGTTATGTTGTCGGATTATCCCCACGTTCTAAATATTTCAGCACCCTTATTTCAATGGGGGCAGTTATGGATAGTGAGATATCTCTGCATGTCAATCCCAACAATAAGGTGTTGTTATCTGAGCAGTCATGAGAAAATTACAACGTGCAAATCATGCGGTTATGGAGATCCGAAATATCTGCGCCATCGATTACAACGCCACAAGGTATTTATGCACCTGGATGTGCATCGAGAAGAGGGAACACATCTGAGAAGTTGTAAACACAATAATATTCCGCAGAATTCATTGTAACCTTGGGACTATAGTGAATTCTCTTCCTCCTCCTCGTGATTTTTTCAATTTGGGTTTCAACACAAAAATCTTCTGTCTCTGCTTATTTGTTGTGATGAAATCTTCAATTATCACCCAATAACCAAGATCCTCGCTTGTGGTATGAGGTTGATGGTTTGGCTAATCCTGTCAGAAAATCTCTACCACAAATTGGTGCTTTTATTGAGATCTGAGTCCCAACGCTCAGATTTCTCCCTATCAAACCCATCTGAAAAAGCCTCTCCAAAAAGCCTTAATCCCAAAGAAGAAGCCTACCATTGATGAAAGAACCACCTCCAAGGGCAAATTCGTTGCCATCGCAGGGGTAATGTTTCCCCGAGCGGCCCCAACCTCAATCCCATCGTGGAAGAGACAGTCTCACACCATCGCAGGGGACAGCTGGAGACATCCACCCGTCATCAACTTACAAAGCCCATCTCCTCCAAATGTTCGCTGACATGAAGGAGGAGATGGCGAAGCAGCAAGCCCTATTCGACTGCAAGCAGGAGTGGTCAGAACAGGATCGAGAAAACACAGCTCGTAAATGGGAGGAGATGAAATGCTTAAATGATAAACTCCTCGCCCAGTTCATGGCCCTCCAGAACACCCGAGGACCGCCTCCATCATCAGAGAGGCCCACTGATACAAAGGCTACAAGTGGCGAGCAGTCTCGAAGTCGGGGTCATCACAGAGCAGCCTCTTCACTCCATCAGATCAACCCGACGACAGGTCAAGTTTTCCTCATCCCCGCACAAAGGATAGACAGATCATTCTCGAAGGAAGACCGAGGAGTTGGTCTGTGTTCAAGATCTCAACAAGCTTGTACAAAAGCGAGTCAAAGAGGCGATGATGCCACATCACGGCAGACTCAAAGCCATCGCCCCTGATGCATCCAACTCCCCTCTCTTCGAGGACATACTGGAATATGAATTTTTAAGAAGTTCTTGATTTCGACCTCTGATTGCTAATCCGGTTAGAGCGATCCGGTCCAGCACCTCTATGAATTTCAGGACAAGATGATGATCTATTTCAGAAACGACTTCATCTTGTGCCAGATCTTCCCCTCAGCTTGAAGGGAGTCGCCTTCAATTGATTCTACTTCCTTATGTCACGCTCAATTCACAGCTTCGAGGATCTCACCAAGTTGTTCCTCGCTCAATACTCTTCCCACTAGGAGTTTAAGCAAAACAACCATCACCTCCTCACCGTCAAGATAAGGCCCACCAACGGCTTCAAGGCATACATTGGCTACTTTCAAAATCAGTTAGCCAAAGTACAACTGCAGCTAAGATGCATCTGCTTTCGCATTCATCAGTGGACTACGGGTCACCCCACCCATTGTACAAGCATCTGGTGAAGTACAATGTCACCCGTTGGAGCGAGGTCATATACCGAGCCCAACCATATATCCAGTTATAGGAAGCAATGAAAAGTTCATCCAACTCATCTTTCAACTGCGATGAAGACAGAACAAAACTGAAGTCGCAACACGGAGACCCCTCCTCAACATTCAGGGATGCAGACAAGGCACTTTCAAGAAGAAACCATTCTCGCACCCTCAGCAAAGCCCACTCCGATCCTACCGGGTGGACGACATCTTCACCCCGATGAAACTCCCGATCCAGGACGTCTTCAAAGCCATCAAGGTCAATCCTGGATGAAGCATCCGAAAGAAAAACCATATGACATTGCTTGTCCTTGAGTGAAGGACTACTGCTCCTTCCATGACAGTAAAAGGACATCAGATTTCTCAATGTCTGTCCCTCAGTAAGTAATCTTGTCAGCAAGGCTATCTCTGAAAGCACATCTTCAAACCGGATCCTTCTCCGAGACAGAAAGACAGCAGGAGACCCTATCTCTAAGTTAACCGCAACAGATGCTCACTCAATACAGAACAGCTGACTAACACCAACTTGATAAATAAAAGCAGGAAAGTTCCTCTAACGGATAAAAGTTCATTGTTTCTCATTCATTTTTTATATATTTTATTAAAATTATTTAATAAAAATACATTCTGATTCTTAATGGCTTCCCTACATCCTTTTAAGGATCTGTGAAACCTGCTCAGCGGCCCCCGCTCGGCCAGTCGACAAGCTCTTTTCTCTGGAGTCATAATGGAACGTCCGAGGAGGGATCCCCACACTCGAGATCCAACAGCTCCAACGTCTGGCTTCCGGCTCTCTACATCCTCCACAAGATTTGTCAATCCGCTCACCAAACCCCATGCGGCTTATTCACGAGCACATCTTCCCAGGAACTTCTATAAGCGAGTTCCGAGGATGGAAGCCCCCCTCGAGAATGACAATGCATGTATTTATCTCTGAGATCATTTCGGCTCATCCTCGGTAGGCAACTAATATCTAAAAGGTTCATCTCTATCGGGCAACTGCCTTGACTTATTCCTGATTGGATAACTGCACTCCGAGAGTCTCATCCCCAATCCGGCAACTGCCACCTTTACGACACATCCCTACTCGGGCAAATACTGTCTGCAAGGTTCATCTACGATTAGGCTACCGCCAGTTTGTCTGTGTTCTGAGGAGGAAAGCCCACACTCGAGAATCATAGTACAAATACCTATCTCTGAGTTTCAAAGGCTAATCCCAAATGGACACCGCTCCTCGGAAGGCTAATCCCAATTAAACAACTGTCTGTCCAGCTCCGAAGCTGAGGGCTCCCCTCACTCAGAATCTTATGCTTGTGCGTTCCGAGAAGGAAAATCCCTGCTCGAGAATAATGACACAAACATTAGCCTCCGGGGTCCCATCGACTTGCTAATTAGTCTATAATTTTGCATCATTATATCGCATTTTCCTACCGATTTATAAATAAAACGACGCTTCTCACCTATGTTTTGGTCTCTTTTGCAGATAAACAAAACTAAAAGGGCAAAGGGTAATAAGAGCTTAATTAAACCCATTTTTAGGTAATTAAATCTGGATTTCTCGGAGCCAAGCTAGAGAGCTTCTAAAGGATACATTGAATCTAGATGTTGGCGCATGTCTGACAAAAATCCGGATGCAAATAACTGAATCTGAGAATACCTGGAAGGTCCCAGAGACGAAACAAGATCGCTCGCCAAAACCAGGGACCTAAGTTCCTAGTATGGCCATGGAAATATGGCTTTGTAGTATAGTGGTGAGTATTCCTTTCTGTCACGCGGGTGACCTGGGTTCGATCCCTGACAATGACGCGAAAATTTGATCGGGGTAAAAATCAGCACTTGAAAACGTGTATTTTTAAATCAGTGTAAAGTGTGTGTGTGCTAATGTTCCCTCGATACTTCCGTTATAGCATATAGGCTCAACTTGGTCAAATCCACAGGGACGGGAGGCGTTAAAGACATTAACAGTTTATGTTCACGTTGGTGGTTAACAATTTCTTCTTTGTTAAAGAAAGAGAGAAAAAATAAATCCAGAAGTGATAGATGGAGAAGGCGATGAAAACGACGATGAGAAAACAAATGAGAAGTGGTTGTGAATCGGTAAAACAAAACAAGAAAAATAAAAATGAAGTGAAAAGTGAAATGATGTAGGAGTGATTTGGAAACAAAATGAAAAGGAAGATAAACTTTTGGTGAAGAAAATGAAAACAAAAGTGAACTAAGAAGATGGTGAAAACAACAATGAAAAGATAAAAGAAGAGTTTTGAAATCGATTTTTAAAACAAAGAAAAGAAAAAAAGGAAAGTAATGAAAGAAAACTCATGGCTACTAACTACTAATTGCTCCACTAATCATGCTAACCTCTTAGTGATAGTTGCCTCACATGGATCCTTGGTCATCACTAATCCTTCGCTTCAAGAGATGATACAAAGCATAGCTCATAAGAAGATTCTTTCACATTCAAACACGTTCATACCACACAACAAGTTGCAAGTTACTATTAGATCATCAAAACTAATTAGAGGAGCATGAAATAAAGAAGACATTACAAGTTAGCTTATTAGTGGGTTAGATGTTAGAATGTTAGAATGTTAGAATCCATCATCATGAGCCATCAATGGCTCTTGCAAGAGCAAGGTCTTGTAAAGGCTAATAGATTCATGTGAATTATCAAGTAAGTGGTTACCTAATTAGTGGTAATAGTTAGATTGTCATGAGAAGAAAAACTAGTTAAGCATCATGTAGAAGATGGAGGAGATTACAATGGAGAAGAAATAAGACACCTTATAAGGTTGTCACCATCTATTACATCAATATTTCTCTATCTCTCTCTGAATCATCTTAGCGCTACTACATGATCTAAAAACAAAATAAAATATAAAATAATTGAAGAAGAAAATCCTACTCTAAAACTAGAAGAGAGAAAACCTAACCTACTTGCTGATCGGCTTGCGTCTCGGGTCTTTGCAAGGGTATTTATAGGCAATAGGAGGTTTAAGAAGATGAGACGAGCAACGCGTCGAAAATTGATGCATGGCTCGCCAAGATAACCGCGAAAACGTGGCCAAAATCGCATTTTCGCTGCCATACCAGGGACTTAGGTCCCTGGTTTTCACGAGCGGTTTTGTCTCATCTCTAGGACCTTCCAAGTATTCTCGGATTCGGGTATTTGCATCGAGATTTTCGTCAGACACGCGCCAACATCTAAATTCAATGTATCTTCTAGAACTCTCTAGCTTGGCCTTCAAGAAATCTAAATTTAATTACCCAAAATGGATTTAATTAAGCTCTTATTACCCTTTTGCCCTTCTAGTCTTGATTATCTGCAAAAGAGACCAAAACATGGGTGAGAAGCATCGTTTTATTTATAAATCGGTAGGAAAATTCGATGTAATGATTCAAAATTGTAGACTAATCACCTGTTGTCCTAGTTCAGTGGTCGTCCATATAGTTCGTCTCCGTGACTGAAGCCCTCACTTTACTCGAAGGTCAGTGCCAAACGACCCAATTCATCTTGACGATTAAAGTCATCACTTCACTTGGAGGTAACATCTAACGACCCAGTTCATCTCTGCGACTGAAGTTCTCACTTTACTCAGAGGTCAGTGCCTAGCGACCCAGTTCATCTCCGCGACTGAGTCCTCACTTCACTCGGAGGTAAGCGCCTAACGACCCAGTTCGTCTCCATGACTGACTTCACTCAGAGTTCAGGTCCTATGGTCCCAATCCGTCTCTGCGGTCGAAGTCCTCACTTTACTCAGAAGTCAGTGCCTAATAGTCCAGTTCATCTCCAAGACTGAAGTTCTCACTTGGCTCGGAGAACAAATGTTTGTACGCTTAGAGATAAAGACACCATCCGGAGATGAGATGGTAACGCAGACACATCACATTCTTACTATCCGAAAATCATGCCTCCGAAGGGCTCTGAACATTCTACAATACAAATCATGCAAGATTTAAACAACTCTGTCATTTCTATTATAAAATACATGTAATTACATTTTATTAAATTTCATTACGTCATTACATCTGACAAGTGAAAAACATGAAATCTTTTACATCTTTATGTTTACTTCTTGAAAAGAAATACGTGAGATTTGAGAACCTGTTATGCCACCATTTACAAAATCCCGATACATGAACAACAAAGACTTCTTCATCGGAGGAGATTTTTCTGGGGCAATCTACATCCTTATAGCGGTTTCCTGAAGCAGGTGGCCGTATCTCGTCAGCATATTGAACATTCCATCTAAGGAGTTGTCACCTATTTATATATACATGTTAATTTTGTGTTTAAAATTGCATGTTGTAATTAGTTCGAGTTCCTTTAAAATAAATACTGTGGTAATATTCTAGTAATTTTTGTTAACATAAAATGCTTGAAGATTAGTTACTGGTTTCTTAAAAAAATATTTTAATAATAAATTTGGCTCTTGTTATGATCATTTTATTTTTTTAACAATAATTTGATAATTTTAAATATGTTTATCTATTATTATTAGCTAATAACCTTTTAACTAAAGAGTAAGTAGGTTAAGATATTTAGTTTGACAGACTTTAGAAAGAGGAGAAAAAGAAAAAGATAAATTATTTTTTATTTTAGCTAGCTTCAAATACACAGAGAGCAAAGTAGTTAGCTAGCTTTAAATAAAGACAGAAAGATAGAAAGAGTTGCTAATTTGATCTATTTCGATGCAAAAGAAGATAATTAAAGGGAGAGAAAGAGAGTGAAAGAATGCAGTG